>CM019149.1:198659363-198835665 GCA_009733165.1 Naja naja
TAGCATGTTGCGACTAATGGTTCAAATTCCAAATTTAGAAGGAAGGGGAAACTTCTTAAATTTTTAATTTGTTGTCTTAAGGGTTAGGGAGGGGGGGAAATGGGGTCTGTTTGCAGCCGGTTCGCTGCAGGAAGGGCGAGGGTTGGGGGCCGGCGGGGCCCCGGGGACTCAGGTGGGGGCCACGATTCCTAGGGTGGTGGAGTCGGTGGCAGACGTCGAGGCATAGGGAGAGTATCATATGCTGGGAGTGCGCACGCCAGCTTCGTGCGGTTTGCTGCGCTCCGACCCTATGGCCTCCTCCCTGGGGGAGTTCGGGAACAGGGACCCTGGGCTTAGGCTGGTGTACTTTAATGCCAGGTCGTGGCTAATAAAGCCACCCTCCTCCGTGAGATTATTGAGGAGGAGGCTGCGGACCTGGCTTGCATCACCGAGACCTGGTTGGGCCAGAGGGTGGTGTCCCTCTGGTTGAATTATGCCCTCCAGGTTTTGGGTTGTGCACCGGCCACGGGCCCAGGGAAGGGGTGGTGGGGTGGCTGTGGTTATTAGGGAGACCTTGCTTCCAAGGGAGGTCACTATCCCAGAGATAGGCGGAAGTGAGACCCTTCTCCTGAAGTGGGGGCCTAACGGTCAGGTGGGCTTGCTGCTCACATACCTTTCTCCCAGCTGTGTGACAGCGGCCTTACCGGGACTTCTTGACGTCCTCTCGGGGGTGGCGGTGGAGCTCCCAGGCCTTATAGTCCTGGGGACTTTAACCTGCCTTCCTGGGGATGCGTCGGGATTGGCCCGGGAATTCATGTCTTCTATGGAAGCCATGGGCCTGACCCAATTAATTCATGGCCCCACTCACGAGGGGGAACACTCTAGACCTAGTTTTTGTCTCTGAGTGGTGGCGTAGTGACAGAGGGCAACCTGTTTATATGGCTCTGCCCGTTCCATGGTCTGATCACTATCTCCTGCGGCTGGTTTTCCAAAAGGCCACCCCCCACTGCTGGGACAAGGAGCCTCTTGGATGGTTCCGCCCCAGGCCTTATGGACCCTGAGCGGTTCCAGGCGGAACTGGGGCCTTTTCCTCTTCCCTTACTCACAGCTCTGTTGAGGATCTGACGGCCGCTTGGCAGTGGGCCGCTTCGGAGGCCCTTGACAGGGTTGTCCCCATGCGTCCCCTCACACGCCGCGGATCTCGGATGGCTCCCTGGTATACAGAGGAGCTCGGGAGATGAAGCGCCGTCGGAGGGGCTTAGAGAGCAGGTGGAGGGCCACCCGCTCTCAGTTCGACCGAACCCAGTTAAGAGCCCATATTAGGACTTACCTGGGAGCTATGAGGATGGTGAGAAGGTCTTATCTCTCCGCCCTCATAGCGTCCGCAGATAACGCCCAGCCGCCTGTTCCGGGTTACGCGCTCTCTCCTTTGTCTTGGGGAGGGGGCGGATCCGTTGCGGGGAAGGGCTGAGGAATTTGGACAATATCTGTCGGATAAGATCACTCGAATTCGAAGCGGGTTGTCCACTGATTTGCAGTGGTCTGAGGAGCGGGATACAGGTAGTCTGGCAAGTGTGTTCTGGGATGAGTTCGATCCTGTTTCGAGGATGAAGTGGACGGGATTATGCGGCGCCTGAGTTCCACCACATGTTTGTTGGACCCGTGCCCTTCCTGGCTGTCTTATGCCGCCAGGGAGGTCACCTGCGGTTGGATCCGGGCAGTGGTCAACGCTTCGCTAAGGGAGGGTGTTTTCCCTCCGCCCTGAAAGAGGCGGTGGTGAGGCCCCTCCTGAAGAAGCCTGCCCTGGACCCGACTGTGTTAGATAACTTTCGTCCAGTCTCCAACCTTCGCTTTTGGCGAAGGTTGTTGAGAGTGTGGTGGCCAGACAATTTCCGCTTTTCCTGGATGAAACGGACTACCTAGATCCGTGCCAATCGGGCTTCCGGCCTGGTTTCAGCACGGAGACGGCATTGGTCGCACTGATGGATGATCTCTGGAGGGCGGGACAGGGGTTTTTCCTCTGTCCTGGTCCTGTTAGACCTCTCAGCGGCTTTCGATACCATCGACCATGGTATCCTTTGCGAGCTCGCGGGGTTGGGGGTGGGGGGCACTGTTTTTCGGTGGCTCTCCTCCTACCTCGGGCGGTCGCAATCGTGTTAGCAGGGGGGCAGAGATCGGCCCGAGGGCACTCACTTGTGGGGTCCTCAGGGGTCGGGTCTCTCTCCCCTTTTATTTAATATCTACATGAAACCGCTGGGTGAGATCATTCGTGGTTTTGGGGTGAGGTATCATCAATATGCTGATGATACACAGTTATATATCTCCACCCCAGGCCAGATCAGTGATGCCCTCTCCGTGATGACTCGCTGTCTGGATGCGGTACGGATCTGGATGGACGGAAATATGCTTCGACTCAACCCGCCAAGACTGAGTGGCTGTACATACCGGCATCGCGGTCCAGTTTGGAATGTCCATCGTTGCCATAGGGGAGTGGTGCTGCCCCCTGTGGATAGGGCTAGGAATCTGGGGGTCCTCCTGGATGCACGGCTCCGGTTGGAGGAGCAGGTGGGAGCTGTCACCAGGGGGGCTTTTGCCCAGATCCGGCTGGTTCGCCAGCTTCGCCCGTTCTGGACCGCGATGCCCTGCGTACGGTCACTCATGCCCTTGTTACTTCGCGACTCAACTACTGCAACGCTCTCTATTTAGGACTGCCCTTGCACACCATCCGGAGATTGCAACTGGTGCAAAATGCGGCGGCGCGGGTGGTGATGGGAGTTCCCCGGTTCTCCCATGTTGCCCCCTCCTGCGTGGCCTGCATTGGTTGCGGTTGCGCTCGGTGAGGTTCAAGGTTCTAACTTTAACATACAAAGTCCTTCACGACATGGGTCCCTATTATTTAAGGGAGCGACTGCTGCCGACATCAAACACCAACCGCCCTGTACGATCTCACAGACAGGGGCTCCTTGGGGTCCCGTCAGCCGGACAGTGCTGGCTGGCGGTCCCCCGACGACGGGCCTACTCTGTTGCGGCCCCGGACCTCTGGAATCAACTTCCCCTGGAGCTTTGCCTGGCCCCTGACCTCCACACTTTCCGTCGCGACCTGAAGACCTGGTTGTTTAACCAATCCGGGCTGTGACCCTGGGGTGGGGTGGTCTTTTTAGAGCTTTAATTCTGCAATTTTAGTGTTAATTCGGCTTGATTGTTTAATTTGTTTTTAACTAATTTATTGTTGTGTGTTTTTATGTTGTAAGCCGCCCCGAGTCCTTTTGGAGAGGGGGCGGCATATAAGTCGAATTAATAAATAAATAAATAATAAATCCTGCAGATACCTACCTAGATGCAATTTTTTTTAAAATTCATATTTATATCCCGCCCTTCTCCGGAGACTCAGGGCGGCTTACAATTTTTGGGATACAACTCAATGCGCTCAGCCTTCCTTCCATTGTATATGCCAGCTTATTACTAAGTGGCACTTTTACAAAGTCAGTTTATTGCCCCCAACAATCTTGGGTCCTCAGTTTACCTACCCCGAGAGGATGGAAGGCTGAGTCAACCTTGAGCCTGGTGGGATTCGAACCTGCAATAATTACAGGCAGCTGGAACTAAGTGCTAGGCTATTAACAGCCTGCACCACCAAGGCCCTTTAAAAATTTAAAAATTTGGGCCCACCCAAAAAGGTTTGTGCTAGAATAAGGAGTCACAATGGTTAGCAGATTCATACGGTTCTGAAAGCCACTAGAAGAGTAGTTTAAACCTGGAGTTCGTGGAATGCCTTTCATTTTGTAATTGTATAAATTATATTTTCGGCTGGAAATCAGAAATGTTTTTAAGATAACATGATGCCCCCTCCCTCCCTCCCCACTGAAATGAGCATTTTATTTATTGTTATTTATTTATTTATTTTGTCAATCGCTTACAAGATAATAAGTATAAGGATAAACATAGTTATGAATACATGTATTCTGTCTTTTGGTCTACTTGCTGAATATGAAGACAGATAGATAACTCTACAAATTCTTCCATACCAAGTTTCTTTTATTGGATTATATTAGGTATCCTTAAGGTGACTCACAGTTATGTCGAGATGCATCTAATGTCCAATTCTTTGTACAGTTGAAATCGTAGTGTAAATGATAGTAATCTTTCTATCACATATTTCATCCCATAGTCATAGAGGCAGGGGGTATAGCTGCTACCACAAGGCTGTGTGATCAGGCAAGAATGAAGAAACCTCCCCCGATCCACCAAGGGTCAAATCAGTGACCAATCAGGGTTACAGATGTGACCACATGACATGTACTACATTTCCCAGGATACCTTAACTACATTTACCATGATGCATTCCCTTAAGGGGACAGCTCCCAATTCCTAAGTAACTATCCCAAATCCCATTAACTATAGCTGGCTGGACAGCACACATGAAATGAATACATATAAGAAAAATAAAGGAAACAATAGGACAGGGACGGTAGGAACGTTGGTGCACTTTACATTTGGAGGAAGAGAGCCGCATCTGGTCCCAACTATTTTATCTTCCTCGCCTCGGTCTTTTAAAACTGCTTTCCTTCCACTAAGCTTCAGTACAGCAAATACAGAATGAGGTTAGAAAAAGATGATTTCAAGCATTCATGCTTGGGAGGAACATTTATATATAAAGGTGCCCCCAATTTGTACAAAGGCAAGCAAAAATGTGTCTAATCAAGGTGTGAATTGACTCCCAAATCAGCATGCTTTTGAATTGTTTTAAAACTTATTTGAGTAGAGGCATAAATCACTGGGGAAAAGGAGAACATTATGTAAAGCTGAGTGAAAAATATTTCTAAAATACAGCTGGGAATCACACATCACTATTATTGAACTGTTTGAGTGAAAACATCCTTTGAATGCCATTTATATAGTAATATTCTCCTAGGAAAAAGTTTCCCTTTTGACATGCCTTGTGGTCTTGTTTGCAATGAAATATAGGTACACTTTTTTTTTCTTTTCCATCTGCTTTTGGTTTGGTTTATATTCTCATTTGTTCCAGATTCTGGACACATTCCATAAGTTAGCCAATTCAAGATACCTTGGATCAAAAATTGTTGTCCTATGATGCATTATTTCATCAGTTAAAGGTCATGACAAGAGTTTTAATAATATATAAATAGATGGGCACAGAGTAGGCCTGGCTGAAGAAATGTTTCAGATTTTCTTTTTGCTTTTATACCTTCTGTGTACGTATATTGGGTTAAAGAAGAATAAAAGCTCCACCCTCTCTCACATCTGTTTCTTATATCCAATCCTTCCTTCCTTCCCTCCCATCCATCCATCCATCCATCCATCCATCCATCCATCCATCCATCCTCTCTCTCTCTCTCTCTCTCTATATATATATATATATATATATATATATATATCCAAAGTTGCCTATAAATAGCCTTTGAGTCACTTCTACCTAAATCATATGTAAATGATTCTACACCAATTCAGCAAACATGAAAAGGTGCCCTTTCAGATGAACATCAATACAACTGAAAGCCCATGAATGGCCAGAACAGCAGAAGCACTTTGTAGATGAAAACCCCAAAACAAGGAATTAGGAAGCATTGCCTTGGCATATCCTCCTTGATGCTGAGAAAACAGTTCACACCGTACTGCCGTATAAAGGGAAGGGCAGAGAAAGCATTATATGGAATAGAAAATGGCTGGGAGGGAGCAGCTGCTTTTCCTTCTAGACTCTCACTAGCAGAAGGAGAATTACACAAGAGATAAAAGAGAGGCTGTGTCGTCCACATACCACTCTGTGTGACAGTTCCAAGAGAGTAATCATCCTTATGGACAAAAATCTACCTACCCCTCCCTGAATCTCCCAAATCAATCTCAGAACTTAATATGCATGCTAGGGCTTGTACCAGCTGTAACTCTTACAAGTGGGCAGAGCAGAGCGGAGCTCCCAGGCAGTTCACAGCCAAGTCTCTCTCACACCCCAGACTCCCCAAAATGACAGAATCACAAAGAACTGCTATGTGGAATTTAACTTCTACCCTTAGGGTTTTTTCCCCCTGCAGTCTTGCAGACAAATACATGAACAGATAATCTTTCATTCTGGGATACTCTGTGGCATTCCCTGCCTGCTTGCTTCAGACTTTCATGCAAAAATAATTATTGTTGTTTGAATAAAGTATAGCTGCCCTTTTGGCCTCTGATGTGCCTCAAAGAGCAGATTGACAGGATTCTCTTGCTTTGAATCTCCAAAGTGAACCAGAAGGAAATTCACCTTCTCAGAAAGGCCAGCCTAAGAGAGCTGCCACCAAATAATCCTGATATATAGGTCTTCTGATGGAGACATAACTTTTTCCAACTTTTCTCTTTCCAGCTACTTGAGTGTGGCTGCCTCTTCTGATGCAGGATCAGCACATTTCAATACATGCCATAGACAGCATGAGCCTAGAAAAAAAGTGTGATGTTTACACACTATGTGCTCCAATATTTGAAGATTAAGAAAGGTGTGGACTAAATGAGGGGCCAGAGGGAGTTGTATAATATTTAAGAGTCATGAGGGGCTAAGATTGTAATTATATGTACAAAATAAGTTCGGAAGTCATGACATTTCTTAGCTTCAATTTTTCTTCTCTCTTTGTTTCTTACAATTTCTTGGTTTTCTTTTGCTTAGTCTTTATTCAATCAAAAATTCTTAATAAATGTGAATAAATAATGAATCCCCTACTTGTTCCAATACTGAGGCTCTTTCCTCACAGTCCAGCAATTTCTTTGGACCAATAAGTAGTTTTCTCATTGCTGAATTGTTCCTTTTTTCCTTCTAGTTCCTCAGACCTTCTGCTCTCCTCTGAAATACTGTTAAATTCTGCTTAGCAGCTTTAAGGTGCAGCTCTGCTATTATGTTACAGAATATCAGCTTTTTTCCCCCTTTGTGCTGCAAAAATAATGATGGTGAGGTCAGTAACAAGAACAGAAGGAAGGGGCAATGGCTGCAGCTCCTCTATTTGTGCATTGCCCTTTGTCAGGTGCAAGAAAGTCTAGTCAATTTTTAAGCAGCAGCTGCCATCCAACATCTTTCAGTCTCAGCTACTAAGGGGAAAACTGTAAAGTTTAAGAGTTTGGAAAACAGAGTGCATTTTACCTTCCATGTGGCTACAGAGCTAAAACCTTTAAAAAAAACCCAACTAATTTTCACAGCAGTTTCAACTGACCCGAAATAAAACAATCCAACTTTCCATCAGGGAGGGAGGGAATTATTCAGATTCTCAGATATACACTGTGTGCACAATTATTAGGCAAACTGTATTTTGGAGGGTTAATTTTATTATTGAACAACTACAGTACTCTCAGCCAATTCAAAATGTTAATAAATCTCAAATCTGAATATTTAAGAAAGTTTAGTTTAGTTTAGTTTAGTTTAGTTGGACTTACAGGCCGCCCTCTCTCCCAAACGACTCAGGGCGGCGTACATAAAAACGAACAATACAAAAATTAAAACAATTAAAAAAATATTAAATTACAGCCAAATAAACATTCCAAATTAAAACCCCGATCCCCTGTCAGTCCAGGCCGGATTGTGAAAATAACCATGTTTTAAGGTCACGGCGGAAGGAGCGGAGATCAGGGGCCAGGCGCAATTCCGGGGTAACTGGTTCCAGAGGGTGGGTGCTCCCACAGAGAAGGCCCTCCCCCTAGGGGTCACCAGCCTACAATATTTAGCTGACGGTACCCCCAGGAGGCCTCGTCTATGGGAGCGCAATGGGCGATTGGTATTCGTCAATGGCAGGAGATGTTCTTGCAAATACTTGCAAAGTAGGGTTCTGGTAGGAGCATGGAGACTTGTAGCTGCTTTCAAACTGGACCTCAATTCTTATGTGGAAATGCTCCCTCTTTCTCTCCCAAAATATCTGCCATGTTTAAGAAACACTTCAGAATGAGGATCTTCTTAATTTCAAGGCTCACTGGGATATTCATAAAGCTCCCTCCCTTCCTACAAGTGCAAATAACTGAAAAATGTTACACTAATATGAATACATCAACTTAATCTAAATCACGTAATTTGATATCTCATCAAATCCCACTTTTCCTACTCAGAATTCAGTCTGAGTCACCAGCCCTGGTTGCAATTTGCCGTTACTCTGGCTAGTGAACATTATACCATTTATAGCTCTTTCAGTCTTCAAATAGCTCCCCTATCAGAATCTATTTATTGCTGATTTGCCCTACTTTAGTATATTTTACTAATGTTGTTACATGTTTTAAATTGCCTTTTTTTAATTGTGCCTCACTCCTAGCACACTTGGGGAAGTCAGCTAACAAATGTTCAAAATCACAATAAGTGGGAATTAAATTTTAATTTTTTTCTTCAGCCAGACTGCACAGAGTCACGTCTTGAAATGATATTTTCTGCTCCGAATGGCAGCTATGCATGAGAAGGCCTGCATCAATGTGGTTGAAGCTATAGCTAAAACTTGATATGCTTGGCTGATGGACGTACCTCCCGCTCCATCCTCCACATCTGTCTCTGTCTAATAGGCAGAGGCAGCTCTTGAAATCTAATGAATTTTTGTGGAAATGAAAAGTAGGGCAAATTCATGTACCTTTAACTCTAAGGATTGCTTTTGGGGGGGGGACGGAAGGAGGGGAAAACCTAGCAGAGAGAGGAGGGAGGGAAGGAGGGATGAAATGTCTTTGGACATCAATGAAGGGAGAATCACAGAAGTGGATCCAAAAAATGATAAGCCTACCTAGAATTCCATCTTCCCTTCATACATAGCATATAGTTCTGCATACCTTTTGCCCCAATGTAACCATGATAAATATTTCCTCATCCCCACCAGTTGCAGTCAATGGGAGAATGGAAAAGAAAGGATTGAAAAACATGCAGAATTATGGCAAAACAGAAGATGTTTTGACCACAGAGAGAAAGAGAGAGATTTGGTGAAGTAGATCTGTGTTAACATCTGTATGTGCTCTGAAAGAAAGATCGCACAACCCAGCTGCAACCAAGAATTGAATGCTGCTTTCGCTAATAATTATTACATTACTTGAATGAAACTTTTTATTAATTTATTAAAATATATTTTATATTTATATTCATATACTGGGCTGGACTGATCTCCTGGGGGAGAGGGTGGGTTTTAAATTCGATTTTAATTTGGTTTTATAGTTGTATTTTGGCTTGTTTAGTTTAATTTCTTTTTAAATAATTTATTGTTCTGTGTTTTTATCTGTGAGCCGCCCCGAGTCCTTTTTGGAGAGTGGCGGCATACAAGTCAAAATAAAATAAAATAAATAAATATTTCTCTTACAAAAACTGTTGTTTTTAATGACAACATTAAAAAATAGGATGGCTATTATCATCTTAAAAATGACCACCTGGCATTCTCTATCACAGATGGGAACAAGTCTTAATTTTTAGCTTAAAAATACATACAAAGACACATAACCACCACACAATTGCTTTTCAGGGTAAGTACTGTTATGCCAAGTTCAGGAAAAAAGTAACAACTTGTAAGAAGTAGAAAGTAAAGGCATGAGATAAGAAACAGAAAAAGAAACACAGCTATAGCTACTATAGCTATAGCATACCATACTTATCATACCATCTATTATCTCATGCATATCTTTCTGTCCTTGCAAATTCCACTATATTCACCCACAAATTCATACACTTTTGTTCTTTTTGTGGATCTTATCAACACCATTCAACCATTCAAATTTCCCTTTTCCCCTTTTTATCCCATTCACTTTTCTTTCATTTATTTGTATTATGATTTGATCCTCATTGTTTGACTCCAAATGACAAAACTATCACAGTATACTTCTGTACTAATTACTCACTTTTCTGTTCGAGCCACATACATTCAACACCCATCATTGTCAAACCTATCTCTTCTTTAGCCACACAGACTTCTTAATTAACTAATTTCCATTCCACTTATTTTCTTCTTCTTCTGACACATCTAACTCTCACTTCTATATAACAAAACAAACATTCTTATACACAGCCATTTTTCCTTCTTTCATCAAACATTAATTCCTCACTCATCATCTTAAAATTTCTCCATTCAATTTTCCACCTTTAGTAAACTCTAAGCAAGTAAAAAAAACCCATCGATTGGTCTGGTTCTTCACCATTTATTTTTACCTGCAATCATTTACTTTGTTTTCTCCATCAAACACATGTAACTCAGTCTTTAATACATTACAATTCAGATCCATGTCTCAGTGCATCATACTCCTGGGGTTCCAGAAAGCCTTGAAAACCTGGCTTTGGTTCCTGGCCTGGGGTTGATGTTTATTATTTGTTTAAAGCCTCTGTTTTGTTTTGTGGATTTTGCTGTTTATTGGACCATTTTATTCTGGGCTGCCTGTCTGAATTAATGTTTTTAGTGGTTTTTATGTTTTTTTGTACTTTTGTACGTCACCCAAAATCCACTTTGGATTTGGGCAGGATAACTAGCTTGCTAGCTAGATAATATCTATCTGGGGAGGGAGGGAGGGAGGGAGGGAGGGAGGAGAGAGAGAGAGAGAGAGAGAGAGAGAGAGAGAGAGAGAGAGAGATGGAGGAGGGAATCATTCTGATTCTCAGATATACACTGTGTGCACAATTATTAAGCAAGCTGTATTTTGGAGGATTAATTTTATTATTGAACAACTACAGGACTCTTGCTCAATCCAAAATGTTATTAAATCTCAAACCTGAATATTTAAGAAAGTAAAAAGTAGGGTTATGGCTTTCTTAGGAAAATATCCATATGTGCACAATTATTAGGCAACTATTAGTGTGCAGAATTATTATGCAACTAAATGAAAAATGAAAATTTTCCCATTTCACTCATTTATTTTCATCTGATAAAATGAGAATAATAAACAAACAACTCAAAATTTACAAATAAACATTTCTAACAATTCAAAAAGTATCAGTGACCAATATAGCCATCCTTCTTTTCAATAACAGTCATAAGCCTTCCATTCATGGAGTTTGTCAGTTTCTTGATCTGTTGACAATCAACTTTCTGTGCAGCAGCAACCACAGCTTCCCAGACACTGCTCACAGAGGTGTACTGTTTTTCTTTCACCATAAATCTCCCATTTAAGAAGGTCCCACAAGTTCTCAACAGGGTTTAGGTCAGGTGAGGAAGGGGGACATGTCATTATTCTTTCATCTTTAAGGCCTCTTTATTAGCTAGCCACGTAGTAGAGCATTTCGATGCATGCGATGGAGCATTGTCCTGCATAAAAATCATGGTTTTCTTGAAAGATGCAGAC
This sequence comes from Naja naja, assembly GCA_009733165.1. Classification (NCBI taxonomy): domain Eukaryota; kingdom Metazoa; phylum Chordata; class Lepidosauria; order Squamata; family Elapidae; genus Naja; species Naja naja. The sequence continues at coordinate 198,670,596 of CM019149.1, forward strand.
TTTTTTCTGTACCACTGGTTGAAGAAAGTCTCTTCTAAAAACTGGGAGTAGGTTGGGAGTTGATTTTGTGTCCATCTTCAACCCGAAAAGGTGCAACTAGCTCATCTTTAATAATACCAGTCTATATCAGTACCCCACCTCCACCTTGCTGGCATCCGAGTCAAAGTCTGTGCCTGTTACTGATCCAGCCACGAGCCCATCCATCTGGTCCATCAAGAGTCACTCTCATCTCATCAGTCCATAAACCTTTGAAAAATCTGTCTTCAGATATTTCTTGGCCCAGTCTTGCAGTTTCAACTTATGTGTCTTGTTCAGTGGTGGATGGATTTCAGCCTTCCTTACCTTGGCCATGTCCCTGAGCACTGAACACCTTGTACTTCTGGGCACTCCAGGTAGGTTGCAGTTCTGAAATATGACAGCACTGGAGGATAATGGATTCCTGGTAGCTTCATGTTTGATTCTTCTCAAATCTTTGGCAGTTAAGATGCGTCTTTTTTCTCAACAAGTTTCTTGCGACCCTGTTGACTATTTGCAACAAAACGTTTGATGGTTCTGTGATCATGCCCCAATATCTTAGCAATTTCAGGAGTGCTGCATCCCTCTGAAAGACTTTTTACAATTTTTGACTTTTCAGAGTCAGTTAAATCTGAGGAAAAGAATCTGCCTAATAATTAAGCACCATCTCCTTAGGCCATACCCTCCCTCATTACATGAATACACATCGCCTGATCTGCTTATATCCACTAAGCATTTATATCCAAGAGCCTTGGTGGTGCAGGCTATTAAATGCCTAGCACTTAGTTCCAGCTGCCTGTAATTAGTGCAGGCTCGAATCCCACCAGGCTCAAGGTTGACTCAGCCTTCCATCCTCTCGAGGTAGGTAAAGTGAGGACCCAAGATTGTTGGGGGCAATAAGCTGACTTTGTAAAAAATGCCGCTTAGTAATAGGCAGGCATATACAATGGAATGAAGGCTATTGCTGAGCACATTGGGTTGTGCTCCAAACATTGTAAGCTGCCCTGAGTCTCCGGAGAAGGGCGGCATATAAATATGAATAAAAAAAAAGTTTATACAGCTTGGAGGTGGAAAATATGCATACAAAGGATGATATAGTCAAAATACTCACTTGCCTAATAATTGTGCACATGGTGTAATCTGCTTACAAAAATATACACACATTCATATCCCCAATCAACAGGTTATAAATTTATAACTACATTGAAGAGATATCTCACTTTTTTTTCCTTACTCCCTGCTCAAATGATGAACTATTCACTAAGCGGTCCATTTATCTTCCCGCATCCTTTACTGCTCTTATCACATTCAGCAAGCAATCTTTAGCTCAATCTTCATGCAACTATATCCCATAGTTCAAACTTTTTAACTTTTTCATACAGTTTCTGTAAAATCAATAAATGCACAGTTTCTCACTTTCAGGGATTCTCAATGAGAGCAAACATCTTGTCTTCACACTTCCTACCTAGAATAAAAGCCACACTGCATTTCCCACTTTTTGTACTTTGTCAGTCCTTATATCCTTTGAGTCACAATTCTGCCAAATGATTTTCCTGTAACAACCTAATGTTGTGGTGCTTTTTCACCTTACTCTCGCTAACATTCCTTTGTATAAGGTAAATAGTAATATCATTATTCTACCATCAGGCACAGACGAAGTCTTCATATCTTCCTTAAACAAGCTACATAGTCACTATAAACATAAATTACATATATATTTCAAAATGTCTCCAATGGTACCATCTACATTGGCAGCCTTGCCAAACAGGGAATCCTTGACTTACAACCGTTAATTTAATGACTGTTCAAAGTTACAACAGCACTGAAAAAAGTGACTTACGATCGTTTTTCACACTTACAGCCGTTGCAGCATCCCCATGGTCACGTGATGAAAATTTGGCCACTTAGCAACTGACAGGTATTCATGACGGTTGCAGTGTCCCAGGGTCATGTGATCCCCATTTGCAACCTTCTGCCATGTAAAATCAATGCGGAAGCCAGATTCTCTTAACAATTATGTTACTAAATTAGCAACTGTAGTGAGTCACTTAATTTGTGGCAAAAAAAAAGATCATAAAATGGGACAAACTCACTTAACAACTGTCTTGCTTAGCAATGGAAACTTTGGGCTAAATTGTGGTTGTATGTTGAGGACAGCAGTTATTACTTTTTACCAATTTGTTACTGGACATTAGAATGCATACAGTAGTATTCACTGAGACCTTTTTTTTTTTTTGACGTATCACTATTTTCCCCATACGGATCGATATTCCTTCCTTTCAGAGGGAGCTGTTAATAGAAATGTTGAATGAGAATCTCTTTAGTTGCTTTTGGAAAGATTTTCTTTTCTGTTTTATTCCTTTGGTCAGTGTTGACTCCTGGAGGCTATTTGGAGACGTCCCTGTGGTTTTCTTGGCAAGATTTCAGAAGTGGTTTGGCATTGCCTCAGAGGAGGTATTCAGCAGGTTCTGACCAGTTCTGGAGAACCAGTAGCGGAAATTTTGAGTAATTCGGAGAACAGGCAAATACCACCTCTGACTGGAGATTTTACAGTATCCTTCCCCTGCCACGCCCACCAAGCCACACCCACAAAACTGGTAGTAAAAAAAAATTGAATCCCACCACTGCATTGCCTGCTCCTGAGGACTGAGGGAGAGTGACTGGCCCAAGGTCACCGGGTCAGCTTTGTGCCTAAAGCTGAAATAGAACTCAGGGCCTCCTGTTTCTAGCCTGCTGCATTACCCATTACACCAAACTGGCTCTCAGAAGTTGTTGAATCATAAAAATTAACCCACCCTGACTGTCATTTGGCCCTGACTGGGCCACAATGGAGTCAAGAACAGCTCTTATTTTACCCACAACGATTTGCTTATATTTTTCTTCTTTGGTTTAATATTGTGTATTTTAAAGTGAAGTGCTAGTACTAGAATGCTGAGCTGTAGCAACAGTGCTCTGTACCCAAGGGCTATATACAAATGTATTTCAGAGATGACGATCTATTATTAAGGAAGTCAGAAATAGCCAGGAAGTTCCAAGCTACATTTTCAAGACAAAGGAACCACTCGGTGGAAAGTCATATTGCTCTTCTTCTAAGTTTCCTCCTCAAGTCGGGCTTGCTAGACAAGAAGAAAAATAACTACATTAAATTACGCTACCATTTGCAAAATCAGTTTTCAAAAATTAAATGTGTTTTGCTGATACTGAAGCCTCCGTTTTCTAATAAAAATGTAATTGTAGAAACAAATCATTGTAGCCTAAATTTCTGAGCCATTAAACTTTTCATTTTCTCATCTCATATACTGTCCTGTGACCAACTGCTGTGCCATTGACCTTGATGGAACAAGTGCACTACAGAAGTCCAGCTGTCCATAGAGAGCTTAGAAATGGCATTCAACCATTATCATGATGTTTTCCTACCCAGTTTATTCTATCTATTTCTTTGCTGTTTTCTAAACTACAGGTAATCCTTGACTTGTTCGAAGTTACGATGTGACCTCATTTCAATGACTGCACCCCATCTCATCACATTTTGGAGGCTTGGCAATGAGCTCACCTTGATGGACATTTGCAGGCTTGTAGTCATGTGATGACAATTGACTTTGTTTTGCTGGTTTCTGACATATACTTCTGGTTTCCAGCAAAAAAGCACCCATTGTGTAAAATAGATTTGCTTAGTGATCAGGGTGTTTGCTTAATATGAAAAATGTAAAATCAGGCCTGGCCATGTGGTAACCCACTTACGACAGTAATTTCAGTCTTGATTATAGTTATGAGTCGAGGACTATCTGTAGAATAATTGCTATGAGGCATCATCAAGTTGCTCCTCTGCTCCATTAAAGAGACAAGTAAATGACAATGAGGCGTCTCAGCAGCTTAGCTTTCACTAGAGGAAGACCAGGAGCCAGGAAGTGGAACAAGGTATGAGTTCCCATCGAAGGGAAGCTGCCCATCCTAAAGAACCAGTACTAATGCATCAAACCTGCCACTGCAACAATTCTGATTGTTTGTAAAAGATTACATGATAATTAGTTCTACTGCCCAACAAAATGATAATATGATATCACTGACTTGCAGGACCAATCCAGGAGTGGCACAGATGCTTATGATGATCTTAACTTCATTCTTCTCAAGTAATGCTATTCCTCCTTTCAACTAATATGTATTTATCAAATTTATATTGAAGTGACTCTGGGTAATGTACAACAAAGATATAAAACAATAAAACATGTCAAAAACCAATCCATGTTAAAAGATTTTAAAAAGCATAGAGCATACAAGATTAGACTAGTAAAAGAATCACTTCAAAATTTCACTGATCCCCTGAGACTCACAGGCCTGATGACTGAAGGACCAATGTAAGAGGGCAGAAGGAGATTACATTGAGGCCAATGATTTCTCTAATGGGGATATTTAGATCCTGATTTCTCTTTGTGTACATATGGATGGAGAGACAGAGAGTGAGAGAAAGACAGACAGACAGACAGACACTTGTCATTCTTACTGTTGTACCTTATCCTTCCTTAATTGCATTTTCTCAGGGACTGCTGATTACCTGACTTCTCCAAGCCAATGCACATTACACAAACATTATCCCCAATGAGGTCGTCTTTGGACATCATCAGAATAAGGAGAAAAAAGACTACTTTAATAATAGAACAGTTAGGGATGATTTAATGTGATCTTAGCAGAAAAAAGCTGTTGCCATTTGCCTCCATATGTTTACACCATAGTTATACCATCCCTCCATCCCTCCCTCCATCCACCCATCCATTTATCCTGGTAAAGACCTCGGTAAAGACCACAGGATAAATGGATGGACGGACAGATGGATAAATAAGAAAAATAGATTATATTTTCTTGTAATGGAACTGCTGATGCTTTAGATTAATCCAATGAACATATATTGATGAGTTGGATTTTTAAATATGTATTTAAACACATGTCTGAATCTGATCATTCCTAGCTATACATTAGTTATCACTGAACTTTCAAAGCAAAAATTTGAGGGCAAACATATTGGTCCTCTACAATGAAACCTGCAAGGGATTGGGAAAGAAATATTAAAAGGTTTTACATATCCATAGATTGTTCAAATTTCACCTAAATCAATGTCCAGAATTATTTTGGAGATTTTTTTCAACCTACAACCAATACAATAATGTTATATTTCCTGGAGAGCAAAGGAAAGCACTTTACATAAACTTGTTTTTTTCCATTATTACCTCAAAGTTATATTTAAGTGTGATTTGGAGTTTTGTTCTACAAATTAAAAGTTTTGAGGGGTTTTAGAGAAATCCAGATAATCTTGATAACTTAATGTTGCTCATCCCAAGTGATGATGATTGGATTTAATTATTTGAAAGAAAAAATAAACTGTCAGAGACTAGATATCAGAAATTTGCTAAAACAGAATAAAAGAACATCTAGATGATCACTGAATCATATTAATATAAATTCTTTACTATATTGTTTAGTCTCATTCTGACTTTTCTTTCTCCAGAGATGGGCTCCATCTTTGTGCTTCCACAAAGATCGCCCTATTTACTATCTGCTCATACTAAAAATTGTACATAATGTTTGAGTAAATGGAGAGCAGTAAGGAAGGAGTGAGTAGTAGAGTTATTGAATGGAATTAGGTATCTCAGAAACTTTATCTCCATCCTCTGATTTCTGATGCCATACTATTATAAAACATAAAGAATAAGTTTGATTAGTACGCATATGACTTCTGATAGAAAACTAAGAACAGAAGGCAAAGATCAACTACATAAGAGATGCAAAACGTGGGTAAGTATTATTTATCAGAATTATATCCACATGCTGCTGGCAGTCTAAGCATTCACTCCCAGTTTAGCAATGGGCATGTGGCAGGGAGCCAGGAAAATGGGATATAGCAAGCTTTACATCTATGCCTACCCAACAATGTGTTCAGATAAACATTTATGAACAAACACTGCATCTCACATCTGTGAGGCAACAAAGGTTGAAGCTATAAGGAGAAGATCTTCTGTAGAAGGCTGAGAGGGAAATAAAGAAAAATAAAACTGAGAGCAAATAGGTACATCCAGAAAAATATCCCAAACTGTAGTGATACTCTTCTGGTTATATGTGGCAACAAGTGAACTTCTAACTTCTGGTCTTCTTCCAAGCTGAGGGTTATTTCATCTTTTGATCATTGTATTGCTTAACTAGTAAATTCTGTCGCGGCCCCTGACCTCTGGAATCAACTGCCCTTGGGGCTCCGTCTGGCCCCTGACCTCCGCACCTTCCGCCGTGAGTTAAAGACCTGGTTATTTGACCAACCTGGGCTGTGACCCCTCCTTGGGGGGAGGGATGGATTTTAATGTTATTACTGTAACTGGTTTTAGTATTTGGGCTTGTAATTAGTTTAATTGCTTTTTAAGTATTTATTGTCTTTGTTTTTTAGTTGTGAGCCGCCCCGAGTCTTCGGAGATGGGGCGGCATACAAGTTCAAATAATAAAATAATAAATAAATAAATGGAAACCTTTACTAATCTTTTTCTTGTTTACTTCCATTGCTGTTTGTGGAGTCTCTCATTTGCTCAATTAGATAAGACAGAAAAATGGGAATCATCTGCCTCATCTTCAGAAGACAGACAAGGTTTCAGCAACAAAACAATTTAGCTGTAGCTGAATTTTTTTCCGACGCACATGAGAAACAAACAGAAAGAAAGCTAAATGTCATTGCTTAGTAGCTCTTTCCCATGATTTACCATCTTTTCAAATGATTGAATTTATGCAAACCAAATCTTAGTATATCATGTATGAATCAGAATTTTTTCAAACTGAAGCCAAAATTTGATACAGAAAATCAAAAAATGAAGAGTTAAAATCTGTAGTGACCAAATCACATAAGAAAAAAATAATTCAACCAGACAATTCTGATAAACAACATTCCATGATATTGAAACTGTTGAAAGTGTATAAACAAGTTTACGAATCACTGGGAATTGGGCAACATATAACTTTAATAATTATTGACAGGATGAAATGACCTATTTAAAAGATGTGTTTCATAGAAATTATGTATTGTTTCTCAACATATCTTAGAGCGCTGAGCAAGATGAGTTCATCGCAGCATTTATGAAAACATTTATATGTGATAGGATTTTTTTTCCTGCAGTCAGAATATAAATATGTTATTGAAGCCACTTATTGTGTGAATTTCTGTTTTTATGCTATACAAAACCCTAATCCTGTTATCTGATGTTTTACATTTACAGCGTATGATCATAACTTACCTTTGCCTTAGCAAACAGGAGCTTTGGAATGGAGTGCAGAAAAGATAATTAGTTTCCTGAATTTGTTTTCTGCAAAGAGTTCAGTACCATGAGTTATATACCAGTAGCAAAGCTTGTTTGGCAAAAAAGGAAACTTCTTCTTCTAGCAGTTTTTTAAAATTTCTTCTAGTGGGAAGAAATTTAATGATTAAAAGTCAGAAAAATATTTATTGTTTCTAACATCTGAAGCAAAGAAGAAGCCGTTTTCTACACATTTTTCAGAGGGAGGTGCCACTTTAGTTTAGACTAGAGCAGATTTCATTGAGGGACGCATCAAGGTTGATGCGCAAACTCTGCGCATGTCCAAGATGGCGATTAGCAGCTAGCGATGGTCCCTCCTGTGGAGGTAGCCGGCTTTTCTGTCCCTGGGGGCATTTGGAGGCTTGTATTCCCCCCGAAAACTCACGAAACTCCCAGCGGAACATCCAAGGAGTCAGGTGGGGCCGGAACGATCCAGCCCCGTCGGGAGAGTCGTGCGTGTTAAACGCAACGATCTCCGGCGTGGGCTTGCGGCCGGAATGACGGGGCGAAATTACAGGCGCTGCCCCAGAAGCAGCGACTTCGCCAGCAACCAGCCCACTCTCAGAGGCCTCCGGGGAAGCAGCGGGCGGGCGTTTTTGGTGTCTGCAGCTGCTATAACATCTATAACTAACTTGTGTTTTGTTCTGGCCCTGGAGTCACTGGGAGCAGCGCCAGAGGCCTTAGCGGTTGGAACATCTTGCAGGCCTGGCGAATTACATCTTGGCTGGGGGGTTGGTTGAAGGTCGCGGCCCTGGCTACAATGGCTGTACCACCCCCAGCTGGGGTGAACAAGATATGGCTTTTGTTGGCTGGAACCTTGCTCTGGTGGCGACGGTGGCAACGGCGGTCACGGTGGCGGTGTGGACCCAGGGCCAGTGTGGTTGCCGGAACCAGGCGTGGATGTTGGAGGCGAGCCTGGAGGCTGCCCCTGGCCGGGAGGTAGGCACCAATGAAGACAAGGGCGGCTGCACCGTTGGATGTTGCCCCCAGTTGATCTTCTCCGCCCCCTTTGCCTTCTTTAATTCTGACTCCTTGAACGTCTGGGATGAATGACTGGTTTGTTGGCGCCACAAGGGTTTGTTGGCGCCAATTGATGTGATGCCGAGGAGCAAGAAGACTCTCCCTGTTTCCATCTGGGATGTGAACTATCGGACGGTTCTATCCATCTGCCATCCAGAACTCTTGTCTCCTCCGTGCTGTGGGGGTTACCTCTCCTGCCCTCATTAGTCTTCATTGGTGAGGGTGATGGAACTTTGTTGGCTCACCCACCCACTGTTGTGAGAGAACAATGGGATGGGTTGTACCACCTCCTCCCCAGCGCAACTTCAACTGCGGTGCAACATCTTTTTTAATCACTGGGGCAACGCAGTGAGAGAGCAGTGGCCAGCCTTAGACGCCGACCAACAGCCCCTGGAATGCCATGAGAGGGCATCCAGGGATGGAGGCAACTCAGTGGTTTTGAACTATGCCAATGGTTAGACTATAAGATCTTTATGAGGACATACCACTTACATCTAGGGCCGCTCCTCCCTTTGTTGATGGGACATGTACTAACATATGCGGACTTTTCGGGCAGCTGAATTGTGGGCTCTGAGGGATTCTCCCCTCTCTTGGGTTTGGCCCACTGGTTTATCATCAGCCTATTTTGAGGACGGATTCTGGAATCCGGAGAGATGGCGTGACGCAGGAAAGGGTAGGGGCCGGGGCTCGGGGAGGGATAAGGAAAAAGGACCCAGGGCTTCTTTGTTAAAATTTTTATTTCGGTTTCTTAGGGGGTTAGGGAAGGGTGGGAGGGGTGGGGGTCTTATTACAGGAGTTCAGTGCAGCCTGAAACAGGGCCGTGGTTGGGGGTGCATGAGGGGCCTGTGGGACCCCGGGCAGAATAGTGGGGGCCATGATCCCCAGGGTGGTTGGAATGGGTAGGAGCCAACGAGGCGGGGGCCATATCATGTTAGGGGAGCGTGCCCCCGCTATGTCCAAGCTGTGGCGCGCTCCGACCCCTTAGCCTCTTCTCATCCCCTGGGGGTTTGGGGATCCAGGACCCCTGGGCTCAGACTGGTGTACTTTAATGCCAGGTCCGTGGTTAATAAGGCACCACTCCTCCATGATGTGATTGAGGAGGAGGCCGCGGACCTGGCTTGTACAACCCAGACCTGGTTGGGGCCGGAGGGTGGAGTCCCTCTGGTTGACATCTGCCCCCCAGGTTTTCAGGTGTTGCACCAGTCACGACCCCAGGGAAGGGGGGGTGGGGTGGCTATTGTCATTCGGGAGACCCTGTTTTCAAGGGAGATAGGCAGGTGTGAATCCCTCTTCCTGAGGTGTGGGCCTGCAGGTCGGATGGGTGTGCTGCTTACATACCTGTCCCCCAGCTATGTCTCAGCTGCCCTGCCTGGGCTTCTTGATGCCGTCTCGGGGGTGGCGGTGGAGTTTCTGGGTGACTTCAACCTGCCTTCCTTGGGACTGGCGTCGGGTTTGGCCCAGGAGTTCATGGCCTCCATGGAGGCCATGGGCCTGACCCAGATAATAGATGGCCCGACTCATGAGGGGGGTAACATGCTCGACCTGGCTTTTGTCTCGGAGCAGTGGCGGAGTGGTCTGGGGGTGGTGACATAGTTACCCACCCGTTTCATGGTCAGACCACTATCTCCTGCGGCTGGTCTTCCATCAAGCTGCCCCACACTGCTGGGATGAGGAGCCACTTAGATGGTTCCGCCCAGGCCCTGATGGACCCTGAGAGGTTCCAGGCAGAGCTGGGTTTTTTCCTGCATCCCTTACCCACAGCCCTGCCGAGGTCCTTGCGCTACCTGGCAACAGTCGGCTGCGGGGGCTCTCGACAGGGTTGTCCCCATGCATCCCCTTACTCGGTGCAGATCCCAGTCAGCCCCCTGGTATACCGAGGGGCTCCGGGAGATGAAGCGTCGCAGGAGGGGACTAGAGAGCAGGTGGAGGGCAACCCGTTCTGGATCTGACCAAGCCCAGCTAAGAGCCCATATTAGGACTTACCTGGTGGCGGTGAGGGTGGCGAGAAGATCTTATTTCTCCGCCCTCATAGCATCCGCAGATAACCGCCCGGCCGCCCTGTTTGGGGTCGCTTGCTCCCTCCTCCAGCTGGGGGGGGTGGCGGACCCTTTGGGGCAGAGCTGAGGAATTTGGCCAGTATCTGCAGGATAAAATTGCTCAGATCCGGGAAGGGTTGCGCTCGGACTTGCAGTGGCCTGAGGATGGGGATGCGAGTGGTTTGGCCAATGTTATCTGGACTGAGTTCGATCCTGTTTCTGAGGATGAAGTGGACAGGATTATGCGGGCTGAGCTCCACCACATGTTTATTGGACCCGTGCCCTTCCTGGTTGGTTTATGCCTCCAGGGAGGTCACTGCGGTGGCTCCGGCAGTGGTCAACGCTTCGTTAAGGGAGGGGCTGTTCCCTGCCGCTTTGAAAGAGGCGGTGGTGAGGCCCCTTCTGAAGAAGCCTGCCCTTGACCCAGCCGCATTGAACAACTTTCGTCCGGTCTCCAACCTTCGCTTTTAGCGAAGGTTGTTGAGAGTGTGGTGGCCCAGCAATTGCCACTTTTCCTGGAGGAAGCGGACTACCTGGATCCGTACCAATCGGGCTTCCGGCCCGGTACAGCACGGAGACAGCATTGGTCGCTGATTGATGATCTCTCTAGGGCTCGGGACAGGGGTTTTTCCTCTGTCCTGGTCCTGTTAGATCTCTCAGTGGCTTTCGATACCATCGACCATGGTATCCTGTTGCAGTCGGGGTTGGGAGTGGGAGGCACTGTTTTACAGTGGTTCTCCTCCTTCCTCTCGGGACGTTCGCAAACAGTGTTGGCAGGGGGCAGAGGTCGACTCCAAGGTATCTCACTTGTGGGGTGCCCCAGGGCTCGGTCCTCTCACCCCTCCTGTTCAACATTTATATGAAGCCACTGGGTGAGATCATCCGTGGCTTTGGGGTGAGTTATCATCAGTATGCTGATGATACGCAGTTATACATCTCCACCCCAGGCCACATCAGTGATGCTCTCTCCGTGATGTCCCGTTGTCTGGAAGCGGTATGGATCTGGATGGACAGGAACATGCTTCAACTCAATCCAGCCAAGACAGAGTGGCTGTGCATACCGACATCTTGGTCCAGTTTGGATGTTCCATCTTTGGTCATGGGGGAGGAGGTGTTGCCCCCGTGGACAGGGCATGGAACCTGGGGGTCCTCCTGGACTCACGGCTCAAATTGGAGGAGCAGGTGGGGGCCGTGGCCAGGGGGGCCTTTGCCCAGATCCGGCTGGTTCACCAGTTACGCCCATTCCTGGACCGAGATGCCCTGCGCACAGTCACTCAGGCGCTCGTTATTTCCCGACTCGACTACTGTAACGCTCTCTACCTAGGACTGCCCTTGCGTACCACTCGGAGGCTTCAGCTGGTGCAGAATGCGGCCGCGCGGGTAGTGATGGGAGCTTCCCGATACTCCCATGTTACACCCCTCCTGCGCGACCTGCATTGGCTTCCGGTTGCCCTCCGGGTGAGATTCAAGGTTCTGGTATTAACATTCAAAGTCCAGCATGGCATGGGTCCAGGTTATTTATGAGAACGGCTCCTCCCAACATCAAATACTAACCGCCCTGTACAGGCGACAGACGGTCTCCTCGGGTGCCGTCTGCGACTCAATGTCGCTTGGCGGCAACCCGGGGGAGGGCCTACTCTGTGGCGGCTCCCACTCTGTGGAATCTTCTTCCGCTGGAGCTCCGCCTGGCCCCGATCTTCGCACCTTCCACACGATTTGAAGACTTGGCTCTTTTACAATCTGGGCTGTGCTGATTCTCTGGGGTTGGTCCTATTTTAACTATGGGTTTTAATTTTTAATTCGGCTTAACTTGTTTAATATACTTTTAATTAATTTATTTATTGTTGTATTTTTAGCTGTGAGCCCAGTCCTTTTGGAGAGGGGCGCATATAAGTCGAATAAATAAATAAATAAATAAATAAATAAATAAATAAATAAATAAATAAAGTTGTGTTTGACTTTGAGGGGCTGGCTTGACATCACTCATGTCGGGGTGCCTGTAGTGGCCTGAGCACTCAGCCAGTGAAAATGGGTTCCCGAGTTTCATTTTATCCTCAACAGCCTCCTATAGCCCTCTGCCAGCAAAAACAGAACTTGGGCCTGTTTCCACTGGTAGAGGGCTGCAGGAGGCCATCGCAGCCGAAAATGGAGTCTGGGAGGGATATGTGCGGCCCCCTGAGCTCTGTTTTTACTGTCAGAGGCACTGAAGGCTGGTCCTTCGGTGTTTCCATCACGGGTCAGATCTATGCACCCCATGGGCTGATTCGGCCTGCGGGCCTTGAGTTTAACACCCCTAGGTTAGAGGGGAAAGCTTCTGTACTATTTTTCCATATTCTGTATCTGCAAATAATGCAAGTAATGGTTCTTCTTTTACAAGTTTACTTTATGATTTCATTTGAGATCTTTTATTTTATTTGTTTTTTCATTGTTTTTTCAATTAAATTTTCATTTTATTTTCTCATGCTTCTTTTTAAAAAGATTGTCCTAGATTAAAACTGTTTTTACTTTTTTTTAACCTTCAATTTCAAAATATATCAAATATTTTTCCCATTTATGTTGATTTAGTTGCCATCTAAAATCTTTTATATCGGGGGTGTCAAATTCAAGGCCCGCAATGTGGTTGGATCCAGCCTACGGGGCCACCCCAGTCTACCCATGTCACTTCGGCCCCATCTACTTGTGTCGCTTCAGCCCCATCTACCCAATGCAGAGAGGAAAGATCAGGCCATCGAAGCTTCGGCCCAGTCTACCTGGTGTGAAGAGGAAAGATCAGGCCAATGTAGCTTCGGCCCAGTCTACCCAATTAGGCCAGTGTGGCTTCGGCCTGGTCTACTCAATGAGAAGAGGAAACATGCCAACAGTTTGAGGAGTGGCATCAAGCTGGCCACACCTACCTAGTCATTCACACCCATCCAGTCAGCCACGCTGTCCGGCCCTGAGTTCAACCACAGCCCTGATGTGGCCCTCAATGAAATTGAGTTTGACATCCCTGTTTTAGATGATAATGAAATTGGGCAATTTAAAGGCCATTTCTTTTTATTTGTTTACTCATAGACTTCCACATAATATATGGTAGAAGATAGGCTTGTCAAATATATATGTGTGAAAATTTAAATTCTCCTAATTCTGATTCAAAGTTTGTTGTGGAACAAGAAATAAATGACTGATAAGACTATTTTATATATACTTAACTTCATATATAATCTATTAACTGCATGCTTTTATTAATTATTATGATTCTCGTAAGGATAAACCACATGTTTACATAGGTGTCTAAGTATCTCTTTATTTTAGTTGTGAACAATATAATTGTAGCTGGAGATTTTAATCAAGTTTTAAATCCCACATTAGGCTATAGTTCTACTGCAGTTAAATTTAAATGATGTTCTGCATATAGAATATTGTAGAAATTTGCTATAATGTATAATTTGATGAATATATGGTAACTTTAAATCTTTAACTGCAAGTTTTTTTAATCCTACATCAAACGTGTTCCCAGCTGGATTGTTAGTACTTTGGCAATTGAACAAGTAGACAGATGTAAAAATCTCCTACAATATCAAAAGAAAAGGTCATCCGATTTTTCTCAAGATTGAGTTTTAAAAGATCATTATTACAAAGATTCACTTTTCACAAAATGAAAGAAACAATTGTTTTGAAGTTATCTTGTTCTATAAATATTTCATTAATATAATGTTTATTTGGGATGCTTTTAAAGCATATTATGCTGCATATGCTTCATGGGAAAAGAAGAATACAACATCTAACTTAAAAAAATCATGGAAAATAAAGTCAAGAATTGCTAGTGTTTGTGCTAAAATAACTGGCGGTAAAGACAAAAATCTAGAGAATTGTTGGTCTCTGAACTGACCCAGTAACAACACAGTAATATTATTTTACTATCAAGGTTGTTTGTTTATTTATTTATTTATTTATTATTTGAACTTATATGCCGCCCCATCTCCGAAGACTTGGGGCGGCTTACAACTAAAAACAAAGAACAATAAATACATTAAAAAACAATTAGATTGAATTATAAGTCCAAACATTTATAAAATAAATTAAAAATAATTAAAAATAACCCTCCCCAAGGGGTCACAGCCCGGGTTGGTCAAATAACCAGGTCTTCAACTCGCGGCGGAAGGTGCGGAGGTCAGGGGCCAGGCGGAGCTCCAAAGGTAGTTGATTCCAGAGGTCAGGGGCGACAGAAAAGGCTCGTCGTCGGGAACCGCCAGCCGGCATTGGCCGACGGACCCCGAGGAGTCCCTGCCTATGAGCTCGCACAGGGCGATCGGTATTTGACATCGGAAGAAGACGCTCCCTTAAATATTGAGGACCCATGTCGTGAAGGACTTTATATGTTAACACTAAAACCTTGAATCTCACCGAGCAACCGGCAACCAATGCAGGCCGCGCAGGAGAGGGGTCACATGGGAGAACGGTAACTCCCATCACCACCAGCGCCACCGCATTCTGCACCAGCTGCAATCTCGGATGGTATGCAAGGGCAGTCCCAAATAGAGAGCGTTGCAGTAGTCGAGCCTAGAGGTAACAAGGGCATGAGTGATCGTGCGCAGGGCATCCCGATCCAGAAAAGGGCTAAGTTGTCGAACAAGGCGGAGCTGGGCAAAGGCCCCCTGGCAACGGCCCCCACCTGCTCCTCCAACCGAGCCGTACATCCAGGAGGACCCCAGATTCCGCCCTATCCACAGGGGCAACACCTCTCCCCTATGGCCAAAGATGGATAATCCTGACTGGGTCGGGACGCCGGTATGCACAGCCACTCAGTCTTGGCCGGGTTGAGTCGAAGCATGTTCCCGCCATCCAGTTCCGTCGCATCCAAACACCGGGTCATCAGGAGAGGGCATCACTGATCTGGCCTGGGGTGGAAATGTACAGCTGAGTATCATCAGCGCATTGATGGAATTTCACCCCAAAACCACGGATGATCTCACCCAGCGCTTCATGTAGATGTTAAATAAAGGGGAAAGGACTGACCCCTGAGGGACCCCACAAGAGAGCACCCTAGGGGACGACCTGACCCCCGCCAACACCGATTGCACAGCCTGAGAGGTAGGAGGAGAACCACCAAGAACGGTGCCCCCACTCCCAACCCCCAAGGCGGCAAAGGATACCATGGTCGATGGTATCGAAGGCGCTGAGAGGTCTAATAGGACCAGGACAGAGGAAAACCCTATCCCGAGCCCTCCAGAGATCATCCATCAGCGCACCAATGCCGCTCCGTGCTGTACCCAGGTCGGAAGCCCGATTGATACGGATCTAGGTAGTCCGCTTCATCCAGGAAAAGCGGAACCTGTTGAGCCACCACACTCTCAACAACCTTTGCCAGAAAACGAAGGTTGGAGACTGGACGAAAGTTGTCTAACACAGTCGGGTCCAGGGCAGGCTTCTTCAGGAGGGGCCTCACCACCGCCTCTTTCAAGGCGGCGGAAAGACACCCTCCCTTAAAGAAGCGTTGATAACTGCCCGAGCCAACCGCAGGTGGCCTCCCTGGTGGCATAAGCCAGCCAGGAGGACACGGTCCAACAAACATGTGGTGGAACTCATACGCGCATAATCCTGTCCACTTCATCCTCGGAAACCGGATCGAACTCATCCCAGATAACCAGACTCCTGCACCCCTTCCTCAGACCACTGCAAATCGGAGGATAACCCATCCCGAATATGAACAATCTTATCCGACAGATATTGAACAAATTCCTCGCCTTACCCCACGGGTCCGCCCCCCCTCTAACGAAGGAGGGAGCGAGTAACCCAAACAGGGCGGCCGGGCGATTATCTGCGGACGCTATGAGAGAGGAGAGATAAGATCTTCTCGCCTCTCTCATAGCTACCAGGTAAGTCCTAATAAAGGCTCTCAGCTGGGCTCGGTCGGATTGGGAACGGGTAGACCTCCACCTGCTCTCTAAACCCCTTCGATGGCGCTTCATCCCCCGGAGCTCCTCAGTATACCAAGGAGCTAACCGGGATCCACGACGCACAAGGGGACGATGGGGACAACCCTGTCGAGGGCCTCGACGCAGCCCATTGCCAGGCTATTGCCAGATCCTCGGCAGAGCTGTGAGCAAGGGAAGAAGGAAAAAACCCCAGTTCTGCCTGGAACCTCTCAGGGTCCATTAGGTGCCTGGGGCGGAACCATCTAGGTGGCTCCTCATCCCAGCAGTGGGGGACGGCCTGTTGGAAGACCAGCCGTAGGAGATAGTGATCAGACCATGGAACAGGCAAAGTCGTAATAGTGACCTGCCCTCTGTCACTCCGCCACTGTTCAGAGACAAAAACTAGGTCAAGAGTATTTCCCCCTTCATGAGTAGGACCTTGAATCAACTGGGTCAGGCCCATGGCCTCCATAGAAGCCATGAATTCCTGGGCCAAACCCGACCCCCCCCCCAAGGAAGGCAAGTTGAAGTCCCCCAAGACCATAAGGTCCGGGAGCTCCACCGCCACCCTGGAGAGGAGATCGAGAAGCCCAGGCAGGGCCGCTGCCACACAGCTGGGGGAAAGGTATGCTAGCAGCAAGCCCACCAGCAAGCCCACCCGCCCATTAGGCCCCCATCTCAGGAGGAGGATCTCACTCCCTTGTTATGGGTGAAATATATAATTACATATAATTATCTCATTTAGTAAATCAATATTTATTTCTATAATTTATAATTTCTTAAACAATCAAAATAATCAAAAACTACAAAGGATCATTATTAAATGGCCTTTCTGATAGCATGACAGAGTGTTGGTCCCTTTTATACCTAGTTTCACTTTATGGCTATCATTAAATGCTATAAAGCAGGGTTGAAAGTTGTTGGAACAGAAATATAAAAATCCAGTCCTTTTTCACATAATAAATATGATACTTCAGGATAGTCTCAGTCAACTTTAGCTATGCGTGGATATCTTTTAGGATCATCAATATTTTAGATCAATTTACTGAAACTCTTTTTTTTTAACCATTGAGTTTATTACAAGAGGTATCTGGATTCCCTAAAACAGTGAAAGGGCAGTATGTTCAATTAAAATATATTTTCAAGTTCACAGTTCAGCCAGACACAAAAGCAGCATAAATTCCTGAATTATCATGAGCAATGAAATAGGCAAAACAGGCAGAAAGTAAGTACAATCCATAACAGAGAGATATCTAACTGATTTAGAAAACAACATGGATTTTTATGGGATTCCTTGTATTTTTACTAAGGTCAGCCACCTGCTATGTACCATCATAAAGTGTGAAGAAACTTGTGCTATTTTTTATTTCTATTCGCATAGTGCACAAGAACTGTTATGCAGTGACCATTTAAACCTAAACCAGAAAGCATCACAGCAACAAAGGGAAACCAGGCAATGATAGCCAGATCAGGTTTTAAGAAACCAACACCACAGTTTGATGGATTGGTGAATTGATTCTGTCCCTTCAAGCTATGAATCATTTTCATTCATGCTATGAATCATTTTCAAAAGGAGGCTACAATACAGCACAGAAGTCAACAGTTCAAAGAGAAACCTGAGCAAGCCGTCTCTTCTTGGCCTGCAGGAAAAAGTCCTCTAACATTCAGCTCCCAAGAAGAGTTCCACGATCGGGAGCAGCTTGCCCATAAATTCTCTCCAATTTTGCTGCTCTTGGAAGTGAAGTCTGCTTAAATGCTTGAGGATGGCAGGAATGAAACAATTGCCTGAGAAACATGGCTAATAGCTCTGAGGCCTTGCTCTCACGGAGGTAATTCATCTGCGTCTTGGCTCTATTGCTTCTGGCAGGAAGATTATTTGAATAATCTCCCATATCAAAGAAGATGACAAAATCCTGAGCTATGAAAAACTAGCATGTCAAGGTGAAAAGTTCTAGTCTAACTTCCTCCACAATATGATTCTTTTCTTTGGGCCAAGCTCTTTGCTCTCTTTTTTTTGCCCTAGCAGAAAACATTTTCACAAAATCTCACAAAATGAGAAAGGAGCAAGAAGCCGGTGTTCAGCAGCAAGAGCAACAGCAGCCAGACTTAAGATGAAAGGCTTCATCACCAATACTCACTTGGATGCCTTGGTGCATGTGGTTTCTTAAGTGCTGCTGAACAATAAACTTTCCCAGGGCTTAACAGTGAGCTGCCCAGTGCCCAAAAGCATGCTTCCAACATGGGTCAACTGTTTTTTTCCTTCCTCACTGGCTAGGCTTTGACTGGCTGCCAAGCTCTTAAACTGCCCTTATAACATTATTTTAACTTTCACAGTCAATTGTCTAGGCCTCATGCAGAAATGAAATTAAAAGGGAAAAAAATCGGTAAATGCCCAAACCTTACACATATATACAATATACATACATGCATATGTAGACCAGGATTTCATGTTCTCAATTTTTTTTAATTCTCATGTCATCATGAGTGGCTCTGAGATTAATCCACTATTATTTTGCTTTGGGATTTGGCTCAAACTATTAAACATGGGCAATTAATGTCTTTTTAGAAACAGTTTCATAGGGCAAGATACCCACTGATTGGGTCAGCAAAAAAAAAGAGGCCTCTGGCTCTGTGCCAATCCTCCATTTGGTTTACAAATTCATCACTGTGTGCATGAAGCTTGGGTAAAACATATGCAGCCTTCAGCTTCCTTGAAATGCATTACTTGCACCTAAACAATGATAAATATGGTGCACAGCTCTTTTTAAGCTCTATTTACTCACTAAAAAATACTAGGGTAATTGGCAAATTGGAAAAAAAATTGTGATGAACATCAAAAGTACCTGCTAACAAGGAATTAATTAGGCAGATGAAAGAAGGGAAGAAACCAGAGGAACAGTTCACTTAACTCCATCTTTGAAAGGATGTGGTGGAACAAAAGAAAAAGTAGGAGAGGACAGAATCCAACAAAATCAGTTATCCGCTAGTGAGTGATTAGGACCTCTTATCCAAGGCTCATCTGTTGCTGCTGTTACCTCCCTAGGCTGGAATGTCATTTAAGCTGCACCTTTCATTCCCAAAGCTGCTGTAGGGTATTTGGCACTGGTTCTCCTCCACTGACATCTCTAGTTGGTTGTAGGCTTTAAGTCTTCTTCAGCTATTTACGCTTTCCCCGCTCCACGCTTTTGCTTGCCTTGAGAATCGCTGTGCAATCTCCTAGGGCAAGTGCTCACAGTACAAGGATTGTACCCCAGGCACCCTCAAGGGAGACACACTATACACTAGTCCATCAAGGACATATATGTTCACCAATTCACATCACTGTGTGAGCAGGCTTTTGAGCCAAGTACAGCTGTTTATCTAGGTTGCATTCATGCATCATTAAACTAGGAGATACATCTCAGTCCAGATGAAGCTGACTAACAGACATCTAGAAAAAACTAGACCACATAACAACATATATGATGTTCATATATTGTATATCATATGTCTTTAAATGATTATAATCATCTTATTATTGTCACTCCTACTCCCATAATGAATTAGAACAAGAAGCAAGTTTTGTATTTTAACCTGACCATTCAATTCTCTCTGTCTCTGTCTCTGTCTGTCTGTCTGTCTCTCTCATATCTATCTATTTTCTGCCTTTATTATTTTTACAAATAACTCAAGCAGCGGTGAATATATGACCCAACACACAACTTCCTGCTCCTGTTTGTCCCAGAACAATAACCCTGTAAGATAGGGTGGACTGAGAGTACAAGTCTTTAGTCCATATATTATCATACATACCCACCTATTTCAAAGCAAGGAATACATTGAAAAATATAGAAAAACTCTGACGATTAGTAAGTAAAAGAAAGGAAAGGCAGAAGATAAGAGAAAGAAAAGGGAATCTAGCCAAATGAAGCACCAGTTACTTTATCTCTCCATGTTTTTCTCTCCTTACTAACTATCCTTGCTTCCACTTGATATATCAGAGCTTCATATACTGGCTTTTGTTTTGAAACTTCTTGTCTTTCTCTTTCTGAAAATCTCATGAACTCCAACCAAAACATTCTTAGTCTCCCCCTTCCTCTCAACCCATTGATTCTTTCTTGATATATTTCTTTTACTATTCAGTCCTCATTCATTCTCTTTCTATATTACTCACCACTTCAATGTACTTCTTTTGTAGTGTTAAATTCTTCATTTAATTCATCTTCATTCATTACCCATTCACGCATGACCCATCCTATTGATTCTTTTTGCCTCACATTTCTTAATGGAGCAACTCCTGCTGCATTCAGCGGATGCTTATACTTCTCCAGACATACCTACTTTCACATTCATTTAACCAAGTGGCCAGAAGCATATTGTCATACATAACTCTTTTTGCAGCCATCGGCAAACTTTATTTTGTCAACTAACAATAAATGACCCGCAACTTTCTATCAGTATAGGCACATATTAAAATGTTGTCAATTATTTATCTATATTTAGTAAAGATCTATCAAAGCACATCAGATTGTCTATTTAGGAATACTTGTTCACTCCATTTTCCCTCTCAAATACAATTACCCTACTCTTCATCTCAATAATTTTCAATTTCATATTCCTCATTGCATCATTCCCTGCAAATCATTCAGGTTCTCAGTCAACTCTGTCTGCATATTAAAGTACACACCCACTCATGTCTCCAACTCACGTATCTTTAATGTTCTATAAGCATTCTATAAACATTTGCCCATAAACACAGAGCACTACAAAAGGGAACATCTCAGTACCTTGTCTTAGTCCCTGCTTAGTGTTGCACTAAATTTATCCTCACATACACTTTACTTCCATCATATGCCTTTCTTATCATAATCAGCAACCAGGTTTCAACTCTGTATTGGTTCAATCTCTCCGTGCTTATCAATCTGCTGAATATCAAGACATTAAGTTGGATTCATGCACTCATGGTACAAGTTTACATTTTAAATTGATAAGACAATAGATGATTGCATTTTGTGCCTGTCCCAACATGAGGATGGGCCACCTGTCATTTTTGGAAGGCAGGAACAGACAACATTGATCTCAGCCCGTCTAGGCTGCTAGGAAGGAAATCTTCACACGGCTTTTCTGGCTTTGGATCAATAATAGTATTTTTCCCCACTGACTCACACAAGGCAGTCTGCTTCACTGCCTGCATTCATTCCATCTTGCACAAATGTCTCCATCCCATTGGCTTGTATGTATGCCAATGGATACTTCTCCATCCAATCCCTGCTCTGCAATTCAATGGCCATTTCATACTGGATTGCTAGGCTATCTGCCGCCAAACTTTCTCTTCCAGCCCGAGTGACACATTTGGTGCCTATTTCCTAGTGGGGTAGGGGAGAAGAAGCAGGGAATCCACCAATCAGGAGCCATTTTAACGTCCTCTGGGCATAATACTCAGGCATCACTGCAATCGCCGAAGTGGAAGAATGGAATGAAATCCAGAAAGGGGTTTCTTAGAACAGCTTCATTTCCGACCAGTTTATGCATGGAGGATGCAGTACAGAGAAGCCTTTGCCCTAGGTCGTGCACTCCTTTTCAGCAAGAGAAGAAAAAGTTTAAATGCAAGATGATAACTTCTTTGAAAAAAAATTACAGATCAACACACAGTGTTGCAATTTACACACAGCAATTTATGTTTCAACCTCCAACCCCTAATTGACCTCCCTCCTTCAACACTACCTGACTGAGAGTCTGTATTAGAGACACAGTGGCGGTAATATAAGATACCCTGCAATGTACCATTTCTTTTTTTTTGAAAACTGGGGCCAGATTGGTAGCCGATGTGCAGATTCAGGACAACCTTCTACACGTCAACTATGAATCTTAGCAGTGATGTACAACAGCTGCTGGAAAATCAAAAACAGACTGTAATGCAAAAATATGCCTTAGCAATAAAATATGTGTTGAAACAACAGGGATTGAAATGGAGAATCAAGCTTTATGTCCATTTAGAAAATCAGTCTGTTTCCAAAGCAGTTTGGGATTCTTTGAAACTCATGCTTTCATAAAAAGCATGAAAGCGAAGCCTATCCATCAATTCCCATGTTGCTCATTCAAAGTGTCCATTTGTCAAAGATCTACTGCTTCTGGCCACAGATTCATAGCTACTAATGACTAAATTAGCTATGTTCTATAAATCATATTTTAACGGTATCTGAACTAATAGCATTTCTCCTGTCTCATGGCAGCAAATTATGCAAGCTACACCTTTACACAAGCCAGAATTAATATTAAATGCTCAATATCACCAAATGTTGAATTAGTAACTGCTAGGTGGCTAGTAACAAATTAAATTTAAACCCTCCAAAAAGAAATACATCAACAGATTACAGGCTTAGCCATCATAAATAGCCATTATAGCTTAAAAATGGCACATCTTTATGCACAGACAGTTTAACCCTGTCTACAAAATGCTAAATGCAATATTCAACTATATGTTCTGCTGTGAGATTGCAGAGGATTTAGCTAATCAATGTTAGAAATGGCAGAAATGTGGCCTGCGGGTAAAATGCTGCAGTATAGTGTTCCTGTTTGGAGACCCAACTTATTTCTAGTCTTAAATCTTCTGCAGTTTCTCTGTAGCATATGACAGACAAAGTTTATAATTCACTTGATAGTTAGGGATACCATATGAATTCTCAGTATCAGTGAGGGAATTGAGAAGGAAAAAGGTTCACATTTATAGTTACAATATCTTGGGTGAAAGGGGGTTCTGACTGGGTAGCTGACCCAACCTAAATTATGAATACTGACCCATTAAAGGAAAGTTGATCTTGGTTTCTACATTTCCGAAGTAGCCAAGAGACAGTTTCTGTATTACTTCCTGAACTTATGACTTTTATAACTAAGCTGAAGTCACACATTATGGAAAGCCATCACATACTTTGTGGCTTAATGCATTGTACAAGCCCAGACATTGTGAATTCATAACCATGACCTATGGCAAAATGTAAAACCAGACAATTGTTTATTCAATAAACCACATTTAAGTAAACATGGATCCTCAACCTTTGAGGACCAATAGACAAATTTAGAATCTTGGGAGCAAAATGACCCTTATAGTAGCCTCAGCCAATCAGAAAACATTCATTCATCAGAAGGCAAACATTGAGAATCTCCCCATCAACCCATTTTAGCCTTCTCAGATGCTCTCTTCTACCTCAAGTTTACCACTAACCACGCATACATCCAAACATACTGAGCTGCAACTCCTTTATAAAATGTATTCTTTGGAAATAAAGATTACACTCATATTGCTTCACAAGTTCCATTTTTAAAAAATCAATAGCTTTAAAAAAATAAGGTGGAACAAAGGTGGTATCTACAGGTACTTGCAGGTACAATGTTGGGGTTCTGGGATTTAGTATGATATGTAAATACAGCCTTGGGCTCAAGGAACATTTAATAAAAGGAAGTCTGAAGTCATTTTTCAGAGCTTGGAAAATGTACTTAGAATGGACAGCTGACAATCAGACCCAGTTAATTTTTTTTACTCAATTCGTACCCCTGCTTTCCTAATTCGAATAAATGGCACATTTCTACTCCATAGAAAGTAGCAACATCTAGCTGACCTTGGGTGATCTCATAAAAGCTAAGTAGATTTGGACCTTGTTAGAACTTGTTGGAAGACAACTGTGAAGTCCGCAGGGCGGAAAGCCAGGGAAGGAAGATTTTTAAAAAAGCTAAAATAATATCCCACAAAAGAGAAAGGCAAATGATTTCTCTATTGTTACCAAGAGCTTGACTGGCGCTTTAGCCAGTCACTTACTCTACTACAGATACTTTGGAAAGCACCCTCTTTTTGTTGTTGACTTTTGGGAGGGAGAAGTGTAAATGCTTTTCATTAAAGAAGTCCACATTTCCAGGGAATAAGCAACATGGAGCAATCAGTGCTTTGGGTTTCTTCCAACAGAAATCGATTTCAAAAACTGGCTTGGTATCTTGAAAGAGGGACATGGACTATTGGGCAAGAATGAAAAGAAGAGCAACTGAAATAAATCTGATGATCTGAGAAAATATTCAGAGATTGTGAACACAACTTTGTGTCCTAAGGGACCCAACTTGGTGAACAAACTGAGCCTGCATGGGTTTAAGTCTTGCTGCAATTTCTGGGCAAGGGAATAGAGTGCGCGAACAGAAGTATATTGGAATGTGTCTTGTAGTTGACAGGAAATAAAACAACTTGGTTGGCTAGGTGTGATATAAATACTAGGAACCTGGCCTTCTGTCCAATTTGATTTTTTTAAAAAAATTCATATTTATATGCTGCCCTTCTCCGGAGACTCAGGGCGGCTTACAATGTTTGGAGCACAACCCAATGTGCTCAGCAATAGCCTTCATTCCATTGTATATGCCTGCTTATTACTAAGTGGCATTGTTACAAAGTCAGCTTATTGCCCCCAACAATCTTGGGTCCTCAATTTACCTACCCCGAGAGGATGGAAGGCTGAGTCAACCTTGAGCCTGGTGGGATTCGAGCCTGCACTAATTGCAGGCAGCTGGAATTAAGTGCCAGGTGTTTAACAGCCTGCACCACCAAGGCTCTATTAACAAATAGTACCTCCTATTTATTCCAGAATATATTAATAACAAGTTATTTTCACTGTGGTTTGTTAAATCAACTACCATTTTTGCTGGCTTCAAACAAAACATTCTGGTTTATATAACAGAAATTCTGGGTTCATCCCAAGCCAAGTCTAACAGCTGTCAGATATGTTCTTGAATGTTTCCTCCATAATCCTCTACATCAGATTATGTCACCATTGATACAAGACAAAAATTAGATCTTGTATGTGACCTCTGCTACCTATCAGGCCATTAGATATCTGGTTGTCCATTATTAACACAGATCATAACCCCTTCCAATCCTGAATGATTCTGAATGACAAACAACATTTTAAAAAGCATAAAAAATAATACCATCAACTAGGCACCCAAAAACAGAAAGTCTGAGAGCCTTTGATTCATAGCAAAGAATTGTAGATGATCATTTTAAAGTTCGTGTTGTTTTAATGTGTCTGTTTAGGATTAATCTGATTTGTAGCCCACCCAAAATTCAATGAACTGTTATGATTTATAAATAGTGTTAAATTATTCTATTTCTCAAGTTAAAGGGATAGTTTGTGTGCAGATCCAATCAATCAACCAAAATTATGGTATTTTTAAAGAAAAGTTTGCATCACTACATTTACATCAGAGGTGATGGAACTTCTACAGGCCAATTCTGTGAAAGATTCCAAAGGTCACATTCCAAATTCAGTGGCACCAAAATTAAAATAAGACCCTATCCCAAATAAACAAGGACATCTGTTTCATTCATATAGGCTAGACATGCCTTTCCAGAAATTAGTAAGAAAAGACTGCTCATTTGTCTGCCTATTCTAGACTGAGTTTCTCTAGATTAACTATGGTCTGTTCACAGATAAGGCCCATAAGGATGTAAAATATTGTGGCCCTTTACCACAATAAACAACAAGTTTATTGTGGTAAAGTATGAAACAACAAATTCACTGAACAAGAACATAGCAACAAGTTCTTTAGACAACCCTTTTTCTCACTAAGACAAAACTATTTGTAGATACTTTCTTTTTTGCAGAAGGTTTAAATTTCTGTTTGAATAATGCAAACTCACATGTAACCATCCAGATAAAAATCAAGTATCTTTAGTAAGGTTTATTTCTAAGCAAGAGTGTTAAGGGTGGAACCAGACCACACTGATTGGTTGCATTTGCAATTTTGCAGCAACTTCTGAAAACAAAAAGAAAAACTTTTCCCCAATCCAATCATTGTCCTAGAATTACGTTGCCTTCTCTTTTAATTGGCTACTAAAATGTTTCAAGCAATGAGAGGGAGATAACTCTTTCATGGATAAACTATCTTTAGAAGAAGCTTTGAGAGAAAGAAATGTAACCTTGTCCTAGGTGAAGTATTTAGGAAGCTTGTCATTTCCGTTCTTTTGGATTTGGAAGGCAGAAGTTTAATAGTAATAACATATCAAATGAAAAATGGGAAAAAAAGACTTGACAAGGCAAAGTATCACCTGGCATAAAACCAGCAGGCAAAGCAGCGAACAACAAGATCCCGCCGCAGCCATGAGCAGAAAAATTGGGTGGGAAAGACAGAGGTGCTAAATCCCACTGCACAAGACCAAACCTTAAGAACAAATGCATACAAGGCCAGGATTGAGAAGACAGCAACAGACAGCGAATGTTGCCTCTGCTGATTTAGACTGACTACAAACAACAACATAACAAAGTAACAACAAAGGTACATTTGGAATATCTGCAAACAAATATCATTTGCCTGCAAGGAAGTACTGGTGAAACCAGAAGATAGACAAAGTAATAGCAAATTTAAAAACTACAGTGCTCTGAGACTTTAGAATTCAAACAGACATGTACCTGAATCACAACACCCAGATTTAACAATTGTCGGTAAGAAAAAGGGGAAAAAGTCTGATTAAGGTGCCTGGAGACAGCAAAAATGAAGCACTGGAGAAAAATCTCAAAATATAAGACCTGCAAAATATGAGACCTACCTTTAACACCATCAAACAACAACATCTGCCTATTTCAGGTCCTTGGGGAGGATTTGATAGGTGGATAAAAATGCCCCAGTCTGGCTAAGTGTGTGATCAATTATTATTATTTACTACACACACACACACACACATAGATGTCCTCCAATTCCCAGTGACTCCGAATAGCTTCTAATTATTTTTTTTGTTAAAAAAAGAACAATACAAAAGACATAAAACAGCACAAAACAAAGGGACAACAATGGTAGAGAGGAACAGAAAGGATGAAAGGAGCATCAAACTAACTTTCCAAAGATCTTCTATTTAAAGCCCTTCAAAATCCCAATAGGATGGGAACTGTTTGAATAGTGTGTGGGGGGCCATTTCAGAGTGGAAGTAATGTTACAGAGAAGATTCAGATAGGTGGCATTATTTAATTGATGAAAAGTGCACCAATCCTGTCAAATTGAATCTGTCAGGCAGATACAATGGGAGACAAGAGCTCTCTCGAGTAACCAGGACATGTAAGGTTTTATAAGTAGTGACCAGCACCTTGAATTGCATCCAAAAACAAACTTGCAATATCAGGGCAGCTCACAAAGCAGAGGTGTTACATGGTTCTGCCTTTACATTATGGACCAGCTAAAAATGTTAGGAGTTCTTCAAGGGCAGCTCCATGTAGAGTGCTTTGCAGTAGTCAAGCCATGAGATAACCATAGAATGTGTATCTGGCGCTCCAGCTCCTGTGGGCCTTGAATAAAGCTGATTACCTGGATTCCTTGCAGTCTGGTTTCAGGCCCGAGTACAGCACTGAGATGGCTTTGATCACACTAGTGGATGATCTCTGGCGGGCCCGGGATGGGGGGTCTCCCTCCATCCTGGTGCTTCTTGACCTCTCAGCGGTTTTTGATACCATCGATCATGGTATCCTTCTGGGTCGGCTCAGGGGGCTGGGAGTGGGGGACACTGTTTTACGGTGGTTCTCCTCCTATCTCTCTGACCGGACTCAGTCGGTGTTGGTGGGGGGGCAGAGATCGAGCCCTAGGGCCCTGCCATGTGGGGTCCCTCAGGGTTCTATTCTCTCCCCCCTATTTAATATCTACATGAAACCGCTGGGTGAGATCATCCGTCGACACGGGGTCGGGTATCACCAGTACGCTGATGATACCCAGTTGTACATCTCTGTCCCCGGTCAATCTAGTGAGGCCATTGAGGTGATGTCCCGGTGCTTGGAGGCTGTGAGGATCTGGATGGGGACTAACCGGCTCAGACTCAACCCTGACAAGACCGAGTGGCTGTGGGTCCTGCCCCCTCGGGTTCCATTTGATTATCCATCTTTGGTACTGGGAGGAGAGAAATTGCTCCCCTCAGAATGAGTTCGCAACTTGGGGGTCCTTCTGGATCCACAGCTACAATTTGATCACCATCTTATGGCTGTGACCAGGGGGGCCTTTGCACAGGTTCGCCTGTTGCGCCAGTTGCGACCCTTCCTGGATCGAGGGGCTCTACACACGGTCGCTCATGCCCTTATCACCTCCCGATTGGACTACTGCAATGTGCTCTACATGGGGCTGCCCTTGAAGAGCACTCGGAGACTTCAGTTGGTGCAAAATGCGGCGATGATTATGGGCGCACCTAGGTGCGCCCATATAACACCTATCCTCCGCGAGCTGCATTGGCTATCGGTGGTCTTCCGGGTGCAATTCAAGGTGCTAGTAACAACTTTTAAAGCCCTTCATGGCTTAGGAGCGGGATACCTTCGAGACCGCCTACTGCTACCATATGCCTCCCAGCGCCTGGTTAGATCCCACAGGGAGGGCTTGCTCCGGATACCGTCGGCCAGACAATGCCGGCTGGCGGGGCCGTGGGCGAGAACCTTCTCTGTAGTAGCTCCGTCCCTTTGGAATGCGCTCCCTGTGGAGATTAGAACCATCCCCAATCTACTTGCTTTCCGCAAAGCCGTTAAGACCTGGCTTTGTCGGAGGGCATGGAATTGAGAGCTTTGTTCTTCCCTCGTGTATGTTTGGATGGTATGAATGAGTTTTTTGATTTTATATTGTATAGGCAACTGTTTTTTATCTTGTTGTACGGCACCTCGAGTTCCTCGATGGGGGAAGGGAGGCGGGATATAAATCTAAATAATAATAATAATAATAATAATAATAATAATAATAATAATAATCTGTCTGAAGGGGACTCCTTGATCTAGGAAATGGTGCAATTCACACACCAGATGACCTTGAGGAAAAGCCTTCCTGGCCACAGTGGCCACCAATTCATTGAGCAGCAGCTGTCAGTCCAGGAAGACCCTGC
This sequence comes from Naja naja, assembly GCA_009733165.1. Lineage (NCBI taxonomy): Eukaryota > Metazoa > Chordata > Lepidosauria > Squamata > Elapidae > Naja > Naja naja. The sequence goes on from CM019149.1 coordinate 198,699,739, forward strand.
AAACTGCACACAATCCTTGAGTAGGGAAATGCAAACCTAACCAAAATTAGGTTGGAATATCCCCAAATATGGATGGTCCAAACATTTGCAGCCATTCAGTCTTGGTAGGATTCAGCTGGAGATGATTCTTTTCCATTCAAACACTAGCCACTGGGACAAAACCTTGACCGCCTCACTTTGCCAGTCCAAAGTATCATTAACATGCTGATGATACTGAACTCCAAACCAATGAATGACCTCACCCAACATGCTAAATAATGGAAAGGCCCTTTGAAAAATGTGGTGGCTCTAGAAGATGTGTGAGTTTCACAAGAGGCATGAACTCATCTTTGTGGCTTTTCCACTATGGTTTATTTAGTATGATGCATATCTCAGCGAACACTGACTTACTAAATAAAGCATGATTAAAACAAATTCTTTGCAAACTCAACCACAAGCTGAATTTACATGTTATGCTAAGATGTAGTTTCTTCAACAATTATTTGCTGAATTAGTCACAGTGACCTGGGTTTACTTATTAACTTAAGACTTAAGCTATAGTTTATAAATTGCACAATCTGAGTTTACACATTATAGTAAGATACAAAAAGAGAAAATACATTCTGTGGTTTAATACCTGGGACAAATAAATTCATCTGAAAGTTCTAGATTCAAAATGGCTTATGCCTAAAGCCTGAACTACACAGAAATTGAGCTGAAATTGTGCTGAAACTGGGGGGAGGGGTAGTTTCACAGATGACCAATAAGTTGCTCTGATGTTTTAAATGCCATCCCTCAATAGTACCCCTGCAAATGTTTTTCAACTCCTAGGATACTGAACCAGAATGCTGTTACTCAGAATACTGGGAAATGAAGTTCACAGATCTAGAAAATATCCAATTTAATCAACATGGCTTTATAGCAGGGGCCTCCAACCTTGGCAACTTTAAGACTGGTTGCCTTGGGAATTCTGGGAATTGGAAGTCCACAAGTCTTAAAGTTGCTCTTTTAAAGGATAAAGTAAGATATTAAGAGAGAATTTTAATGTGGGTTGTTATCATTGGATTAATTTATCTTTCCATTCAAACAAGTATCAAAAAATAATTTAATAAAAATTATCCCTGGCAAAAGAAAGAGGGAGGCTCAAAGGCAATTCCAGGAAAGTTCATTCTATAGCCTGCCAACAAGGCAAGAGAAAGCCCTCTTCCAGATGCCAAACAGAGGGGCTTCTAACGGTCAAAAATAAGATCTTAAGGCAATTTAAAGTTAATACATAACCACAAACTCTGCCTGGTAAGCAATTGGTAACAAGAATAGATCTTTCATTGTGTGATTCCTTTACCTTGCAATAATTAACTTAGCAACCTGGCTGCTGTATTTTGCACCAACTGCAATTTCTGGATTCTTTTCAATGGAAGCTCCACATACCCCACATTGCAACAGTCTCTATTTTTCCCATTTTATTTATGCCGTCACTCATTACACCTGTAAAAGTGCAACATTTACCTAAAGTCATTCCACCAACAAAGACCAGCCAGGAAAACCTACTCTTTATAAATAAAAACTGAGGTGAACTGGTGGACTGGGGGGGAGAAAAAATAACATTGAAACAAATTTTGGGTGGAAATTGGGTTAGAAAAAAATCCAAAGCAGAAAAGGAAGAGATGATGAAGGGAAAGGAAGATCTGATCGGGAAATAGGTCATGAAGAAAACAGTGGATTGGTGAAGTTTGATGATGTGAAAAGGCCTACTGGAAGCATGCTGAAATCATTTTGTGTGCATGTGTTTGTATGTGTGCATGAGAGAGATTCCAGTTAACTAGAAACTTCTTTGATCACACTGCACTGCAGTTGCAAGCAATCGAACAGAAGAGCAATTGCCAGGAGCAAATTATTCCAGTAAGAAAAAAAAATCCTTTTCTTATCAAGGGACTCATTTTGCCTTTCAAAACTATAGAATATATGTACAGAAGTTTATTTTAAAATGAGGGATGAAACTGTTGACTCGACATTTTTGCTGCCTTGCCATTTTTCCAGAACTCCGTAATTCTAAGGCAAGGCTAAACAAAGGACAGAGATGGTTTATTTTAAAGGCAGAGTTTTTAAATACAGATCTTATGAGTGGAAAACCAGGCAGGAACAATCTTAGAGCAAGCCAAGAGTTGTGGTTATTTGGGTTCTGTTTCTGTAGCGAATGAGCAGGCTGCAGAAATGTATGGCTGAATATACTACATGGTCTGAAAAAAAACAAATACAAAAAAAAGCTTAGAATGAAATATTTTCCAAAAATACTGTTCTGGTCCTTATGACGATGATGTTATGGTGACTACCCTAAAGCTTCCTTCCTGAACTGTGTGTGCACACTGTTTAATTAAATGTGTTCATTATATCAAAAGAAGAGACTAAATAGGGCAGAGCATTATAACAGTTAGGGTATTAGCTTTGGGCTGGTGAGCCCTGAGCTTAATTTCTTGATAAATGTACTAGGTGGCTTTAGGCTCTTCAAAATTCAACTTAATCTTCTTGATGAGGTTGTTGCAATGATAAAATGAAGGGGCGGGGTGGGGCAGGCAGAAGTAGCTATACACATTGCCACATATTCTTTGGCTGAAGGACGGAGCTATTCCAAATGAAACAACTGAATTTTCTAAATAGGAGAGTTCAGTAACCTCCTATTATATCATATAATGCAATAAAATTTCAGAGAGGAGGGGGTATACTGAGGAAAACACGTTTGGCTAATGCCTAGAACTTAGTTCCAGCTGCCTGCAATTACTGCAGGCTTGAATCCCACCAGGCTCAAGGTTGACTCAGCCTTCCATCCTCTCGGGGTAGGTAAATTGAGGACCCAAGATTGTTGTGGGCAATTAGCTGACTTTGTAAAAATGCTGCTTAGTAATAAGCAGGCATATACAATGGAATGAAGGCTATTGCTGAGCACATTGGGTTGCGCTCCAAAATTGTAAGCCGCCCTGAGTCTCCGGAAAAGGCCAGCATATAAATATGAATATATATAAATAAATAAATAAATAAATAAATAAATAAATAAATAAATAAAGTAAGTAAGTAAGTAAGTAAGTAAGTAAGTAAGTAAGTAAGAAAGAAATATATGTCACAACTTCACTGTATGTAGAATTAGGTTTTGTTCTACTTTTTGCAGGCCTAACCTTGCTGAGTCCTCTTGCCTTGAACTCCAGCCTTCTGCATTGCCACTGGGACGAAAGGCTGACATCCTTGAATAATGTGTAGAGCGTAACTAGGATGCCTGTTTGCAGATAACACTGAGCTTTCTGCACCAAGCCTTCAGAAAGTTAGTAGGAGAACACCTGCTGCGCATGCTTTGATGGGTTAGTCCACCTCAGCTGTCTGGCAGTCTTACACACTTGATAGAAAAGACTGGGCAGGTAATCAGTGCCAGCTGTGCAGTTTGCAACTGCCTCATTCACTCCCGTGAATACTGTGTTACACATGCTCGGGAATGTACAGTAATGAGTTATTATGTTTACAGCTGCACTTTGCAATAACATTGTTAAAGAGCATACGATCACCCTGAGGGCATATTCTACATCTGCCCAGACAGATTTTTGGAACATCAAAAAACAGGTGACGGAGACAAAATCCCATTAAAATATCTAAGGCTTTGGATGGCTTAGTTTTCCCAGCACAAAAGCACAAAATCGATGACTGAAGATTCCTGTTAATCATTCTCAATCATAAGAAGCTCTTTGACAGCCCATAAAACAATGGCGGAGGGTTCAATTGGTTTCAAAGACTGAAAGATAGCTCTGGTACAAATACTTGCAAGGCACCAGGAATAAGAATGACTAGCAGTACAGAAGGACAGGTTACTTATACCACATATAGTAGGATTCTATGAACCAGGATTATTCTTCTAGGTCCAGAAGAACTCTGTTCCTGACAATGTCCCATCATACCTCTTACAGGTCACTCCTCCACTCAACAGCCTTATCTTCTAGGATAAAGAATTAAACCCATTGTGATTAGCACTAGGTAGTAAAAAGCTAAATTGTCCCCACTATATTTTATCTCTGATAAATTTTCTTGCAGTATTAATATCCCACCCATATAAATGATAAGAGAATGCTTATGCTTTAAAAGCAAAAACCCAAAACAGTCTATCTGGATCAAATTAATTGTTCCTATTGGTTCATATTCATTGTTCCCATGAGTTCTATGACTTTGTTCATAGAAATGACTATGACTAACAGATACAAAATTGCTGGCATTCCTGACCTGAATCTGGTGTTAAATGTAATGCTTCCCTATGTCAAGGACCTATTTATCTAGCAGTGATTACAGCTGTGAATTGTCCTCTTATGTCCTCTTATGTGAAGCCAAACAGTTACATTTACAAAATCCTCCAAAATCTTCTAAAAGTCAAAGGCCTTCTATGGAGAGACTGAAGCGGTTCCAGGGTAGATAAACCAGCTACTGTACCATACTTGGAACTATTAATTCCTTGATGGCAGTGTCTGTTAATGCTGGGTAATTTTTAAATGGGTACTTTTAAAATTTTTAAACATATACTCACAGATATATGTGTCAAAGGATTTTTTTTTCAACAATAATATTACAGAGTGAAGCTAATGAAAGAATGGTCAGATTCCTACACAAATTTGGAGCTATTTCCAATCTGTCACATTGTGCTAACTGACATAAAGTTTGTGTTGGTGGAAGTACCCAGATCCAATCTGCTATTACAATGTCGGCATGATTGCAACATTTCTAGAGCTTCGAGATACAAACCAGTCATTCTGCATATAGCATCTGGTCTGTGTTCCACTTGGGGAAAAAACAAAGCAGCTGAACAAAAGACTTGTACACGTGACAGCTTTGTTTAGCTGCTAGCTATAGTACAGAGCCCTTGTTCTCTAAACTGCTGATAGCTGAGCCATCCTTTTTTCTGAATAGTTTTCTGAACTATTATTCTACCTAATAACAATGATACATTTGAAAGTAGGTAACTCATAATTAATAGAACCTTTGCCTTGGATTTCTACATGAGTCATTGATTCAGATGTGCTGGCAAACTGGAAGGACAGGAGTGCAGAAGGACTCATTTAGAGACAGGAAGAACAATGGATGCCTTATCTAAGAAATGGCTTTCTTTTGTTGCATTTCTGCACAGAGATGCAGCACCCTCCTGACTGCAAGTAGTTGAGCATCTCTCCATGGCCAGTCCAGCCAATTTTGTTTAGCCTCTAATATTTTACTAACAGAAGTATAAAAATAATATTAACGTGGTATATGTTTTACTACGAAGTTGCTTAGACTGTACTATGATCCTTGATTTTAAAAGAAACTCTGCTTGCACCTTGCTTTCAAGTCAGGGTTGTTACAGTGCTTCCTTAAGGGCATACAGCCCAAAATTGTACAAGGAAGATTTTAAATACAGCCTCTTATATCGGTCATGAAGAGATTAGAAATATGATATTATAGAAGTAATAATAATGACTAGGGAATTCTGAGAGTTGAAGTCCACAGATCTTAAAATTGCCAAGGTTGGACACCTTTGCTTTAGAGTTTCGGAGTTAAGTTTAAGCCATTGACAGAAGGAAAGAATGGAGGGCATAATCCATATTGAAAATCATATACCATCATCACAAGACTGTCTGGGATACACTTTACATGGGAAAAAACATAGAAAGACAGACTTTGGCCAGCCAGTAGGGGCTGTATAATTTGTATGGCATTTGGGACACACAAGATTGATGCTGAGCAACTACTGAAGAAGTATTCACCAGCATTGGCAACAAAAATGCCTTATTTTTAGATTATTATGGGCAAGTTACATTTACAGAATTGTACAGCAATTTTTCCCAGAAGATATCCTTTGGACTGCAATGTCAAATCAATGTCTACAGATAGCTTACGTTAGAAAAACAAAACAAAATAGCTACCATTTTCTAAGGCAGAAATGGCTATGGGAAATTAGCACATCAGGTTAACAATTTGGAATCAGAATTCTTCATTTTCCACATGCAGATATGTTTTATATGGAGGGGTTCATATTAAGTTCCATTAAATGCTGTAATGAATTTTATATAAAGATTAAGACACACAAATCTTTATCCTGATCTTTTTAAATAGTTCTATTCTGCTATAATTCCAGAACAAGATATAGCAGCCTCAAAAGAAGACAAGGATATCCACTAATCCAAAATCACTGTGTCTCACTACCCTGGATAACACACAGATCAGAATTGCTTCTGATCGCAGTGAAGCTTTTATTCAGACCAAGTTAAATGTAGAGTTGCAGCCATTTCTGTGTAATTTGAATTACAAAGAACAAGCAGGAGTCTCTTTGTCAACACACAGCTGAAGTGTGGGATCCTACACACCTCATAAATGTGAATTGGGGGCAGTTGCGGAGCTCATCTCCATTCTGTTACTGACAAAACAATTCTTTCCCCGTTCAGATTATAATCCAAGAATACACCTTTTTCTCTCTGCTCCCAGATCACATGCCCGGTCATTCATTCTTCCTCTATCTTTTCCAATTTGGCTATGGAATAACTCATAGAGTTCTTCGTTGCTACTTGGCTTACTGCCATGACAATAACTTGGGCAGTATGAGAGGATGGAAAAGAAGTATTGTGCATGGGTTTAAAGGTTGCAGTGAGATAGGGGACTCCAAATCACTACCCCTCCCAATGGAAATAACAACTTCCTTTTCAATTACTTACATAAATAGTTCCATAACTCATTAATTAATTAATTAATACATAACAAGTCAAGAGAAAGCAACATAATGTTCTCTAGAATTTTAAGCAGGAACTCACATTTCCCCTAGCCAGTAGTAAAGCCTTAAGAAAATTATAATACAATGTATTTGGAAAGCATCGGGTGGCCTCCTTCTGTGGCAGGGAATAGATCCGCACCCAAATGAAGGACACATCATGTCATCATTTTGCTCCCGGCTGCTGTTTGTTTTCTTTAAGTTGCCAGAAGATCTGAAAGTGTTGCAAGCTATAAATTAATTGCCACTCTGCTGTGAACTATTTTAAAGTCCAAAACAGCCAGCAGCAAAGCCTCTTTGGGATTCAAGAGAACCTATTTCTGCCATGATGCCAAGGGAAGCCCAGCTCTAAGCAGGGGGGGCTTTAAAGAACCATATGGAGGCTTCCAAGAGAAGTATCACAAGCACTTCAGATCTTCCTATTCAGTGGTGAGATTCAAAAAATTTTGCCACCGGTTCTGTGGGCGTGGCTTGGTGGGCGTGGCATAGCTTGGTGGATGTGGCAGGAGGAGGATACTGTAAAATCCCATTCCCTCCCCTCCTCACCCCACTAACCTGCTTTCCAGCTCCAGTCTCCTATGCAGGGCAACAAAAGAAGACCCAGCCAATCAGCTGGGACCTGGGAGGCAGAGAAAAGATGGGGGCGGGGCCAGTCAGAGGTGGTATTTGCCGATTCTCTGAACTACTCAAAATTTCCGCTACTAGCTCTCCAGAACTGGTTAGAACCTGCTGAATACCACCTCTGTTCCCATTCTTTCTCAACCATCGTCCACAATGGCTTGAGTCATACAGCCCACTAAAGGCAAAGTGGTTTTCTTGTTTTGGGCTTACTATAGGGTGCAAGACCTGCCACTATCTTGGAAAGTTATGCAGCTCGGATCTATTCTTGCTTCTTCAACAAATGATGGTTAAACATATTTGCTGATTGCTTCCAGAAACTGGACTATTGGCCGTTTGGGGGGATTTGTTTTATGATTCTTCTGCAGACTTCGATGTGTCGCTAAAAAATAAACAAATTTAAAACAGATCATGAGTTAACATGAGTAGAAGTTAAACCATAAAGTAGCTCTAAACAACTTAGTGGTGGTCGTTATTGGTGAACCACAGGGAGAAGCCAGACAAGCTTTTATTAGTAGCTTGTCTGGGTCTGGTCAATCTTTCAAAATGCCTCTATCATAACTGCAATCTGACAGCTGACATCACCAATCCTATTAATTGGCACTAATTGGTAAGGCCACACTTGGAATATTGTATCCAGTTTTGCTCAACCACGATCTAAAAAAGATGTTGAGACACTAGAAAGAGTTCAGAGAAGAGCAACAAAGATGATTAGAGGACTGGAGGCTGAAACATACAAAAACTGGGTTGCAGGAACTAGCTATATCTAGTTTTTGGAAAAGAAGGCCTAGGGGAGACATGATAGCAGTGTTCCAATCTCTAATCGGCTGCCACATGGAAGAGAGGGTCAATCTATTCTCCAAAGCACCTGAAGGCCAGACAAGAAGCAATGGATGTTAACTAATCAACTAACCTAGAATTAAGAAGAAATTTCCTCTCAGAACAATTAATCAGTGAAACAACCTCCCTCCAGAAGTTGTGGATGTTCCAACATTACAGGTTTTTAAGAAGAGACTGGGCAGCCATTTGTCTGAAATGGCATAGGGTTTCACTGCCTGAGCAAAGGGTTGGACTAGAAGACCTCCAAGGTCCCTTCCTGCTCTGTTATTCTGTTAAGCTGTAATGTAGTATGCTTATTTGTGGGTCAGTTTGTTGCAGGACTGCAGGGTACTGTCACTTATTCATTTTTTTAAAAGTACAAATTCAATTGATTGCAGAAGGCTGCTATCAAGACTGAGATTGCATTGAGCTGCAGTGGTTCAAGTGCAGTACTGCAGGCTACTTTTGCTGACTGCTGGCTGACTGCAATTGGGCAGTTCAAATCTCACCAGGCTCAAGGTTGACTCAGCTTTCCATCCTTCCGAGGAGGGTAAAATGAGGACCCAGATTGTTGGGGGCAACATGCTGACTCTGTAAACCACTTAGAGAGAGCTGTAAAGCACTATGAAGCGGTATACAAGTCTAAGTGTTAGTGCTATTTTCTTCTAGATGATTAACACCTGGATTAGCTTTTGGGTTCTACGCAGATGAATTGGTTTCCTCAGGATGAAGATCCACCTTTTTTATAATACAGTGAAGGGGGTTGAAGACATATTTACTGTTATGTATGTAGGTTTGAATGTTATTGATTTATTTGAACTGTTCTTGTAAAATGTTAAATGGTATTGGTTTAAATAGTGCGGGAAGAAACCCTGCACTCCCATTGGCTGGCAACTACGGCTGCTGGCTATAACAGGCAGCCATAGCCCAGCCAACTCGGGTCCATTCGAGCTGTAGTCACTGAATAAACTCTTATCTGAAGCTCCCCGCGTTTGACTCTTCATGCAAACTTAACATTTACTACACTCTGTTTTCAGATTACCTTGATAACATTTGAAATGTGCATCTGTCTATCCCCCACCTGCCCCCAATCATTCTTTACATTTATAGTTTAATTCTTTTCCTTTTTTTTTCCTTTCCCCTTCCAGGCTAGTAAGGGGACTCACGTTGCCAAGAGAGCTACTTACAGAGCTAATACTATTGAAACTTTTAAGGCAAGACATCTGCTTCATGAGGGGAGGGGGTAAAGTATATGATCATGGAATAAGCAAAGTACAACCTTTCCCAGCTGAAAGGAAAACTGGAAAAAGATCTAAGAAAGAATGAGTCAGTCCTGGTTTGGCAGGAAAGGGACCAATGTTACATTTAAATGCAGTTAACAGTTCCTTTACCAGAATGGAACATCCCAATTTTCATCTGATTTCAGTCTTCTCTGACACTCAGGAACACATCTGGAGAAGGTGGAACTATTTTTAATCAACTCATCTATCCTATATGATGAAGAAGTGGGCAGAAAGGTCCAGTTCCTACTCCATGCTAAAGTCTGGCTTTCAATGTTCTACATCAGGGGTCTCCAAACTTGGCACCTTCAAGACTTGTGGTCCTCAAACAGTGGCGGGATTCAGCCAGTTGGCACCAGTTTGGAAGAACTGGTTGTTAACTATCTGAGCAGTTTGGCGAACTGGTTGCTGAAAGAACTCATTAGGGCAGAGAACTGGCTGTTAAATTATTTGAATCCCACTACTACCTTCAACTCCACTGGCTGAGGAATTCTGGGAGTTGAAATCCACATGTCTTAAAGTTGCCAAGTTTGGAGACCCCTGAGGTAGAACACTGAATGCTCTATCTGGAAGGGAAATGTGACATTTCATGCAGAGAATATATAACAATTTAAGCACAGAAATCCTTTTTTCCTACGTCCTGTTTTTCCTTCTGCATATGATTTGAAGCTGAGATTGAACTGTAAACTGCACTGTCATTTCAAGGTCTAACAGCATGTCCAGTTCTAAAAGGTAAATATGGCAGTACAATGGAGAAACACATCTTGAAAGAAAGTGCAAGCTTTCATATGCTGAATGATGGATTTGGGGTACAGTCAAAGGCAAAGGAGTGTCTTTGCTCCTGTGTCCAGTCTTGTGAAGAAGGATGTGCAGCGTGTGTACATAAACTGGGCAGTGTGGTGTATTTTTAATGGTCTGTGTGTACACAAATATTGCACATCCTTTTTTGTCAGAGCTCATATGAGGTTAACATCTCAAATACCTACAGAATCAAGATTTCAGAAATAAATAACCAAACAGAGACAAATAGAAACATGTATGAGAAGAAACGTCTCAGGTCTCTAAACCTACTACTAAATAGACAAATAGCCAAAATAACCTGAAGCTGGACAAACAAAATCTATGTTCCAAAGAGGCAGCTTCTATGAAGAAAAGTGAGAATTAAGAGTTCAATCTCACAGCATCTCCTTCCTGGAAGATAAATTGTTCAGACTGCAGAGGACTCCCTGATAGCTTTGTAGATCAGCTGTAACTAGAGTAATTCTTTGGCAACCAGTTATGGTTGATATTGTAGCCCACTTGGCACTCTGCAGTACAGGACTTCTGTGTGGGAAAATTGGAACACTTTCCCCAATGGAACAAATGACGTTCAGTTATGGAAAACATGATACCTGATGTCTCCCTCTGGAGATTACTTCCTTGAAATGCAAGCTGGGCCTCAGCATTTGTTTCTTAGTTATGGAATGCTATTAATTGGTTTGTATACTCATCTAATCTTATAGTAGATGTGCTTTAAGGTGTAAAATAAGTTAAAATAATTTCCTGAACCTTTAATTCATTCAAGGCTGCTTATTACATCTGTTGTTTGGTCTTCATTATACTTAATTTTAATCCCGGTGAACAAAAATCAGTCCCATTTGTTCACTGATGGGTTCCTAAACCATTTGCATTTTCGGTTATCAAAGCAAAGTCATCAGCATAATGCAGATTGATGTGTCTTTGCTCCAGTTTTAAAGTCACACTTATCTTCAAATCCAGCCTCTGCCAATATACTGCATATTCAAGAGATTGATTGGTTATGTGCCATTAAATCAATATTGACTTTTAGCAACCGTATAGAGTTATATTCAGTATATAGGATGAATAAATAAGAAAAGACTCTATAGGTTTGCTTTACTTTTTTGTCAATCTGGAACTAGTTTGTTCTGTCATGTTCCATCTGGACTGTGGCTTCCTGTACAGATTTTCCTTCTGTCGTTTGCCATATTTCTGTTATAGTTCATCAATTCCAGCAGCATTTTGACTTAGCAATAAACAGAGTACTGATCTAATTTCATCTTCTAGTGATAGAGATTGTTCTAAGGTATTTTGGATGTTAGCATTTCTACTGTAGAGAATTTTCAGATATTTCTTCCATCTTTGCTTAGATCTTATTTGAATCAGTTACTGTCTGACCATTGGCATCCTTTAGCACAATTTGAGGTTAGAACCTCCTCCTGAGTTTGGAGATCTTATGAATGTCCTTGTTCCTCTATGTCCATTTTCAATGTCTTTAAAGACGTCATTGTAATACGCTTCTTGTCTCTCTCTAAAATTCTTTGTTGAATGCTTCCTAAGTTCATTAAATAATATGATCTTGAAAGAAGAAGAATTTAAAAAGAAAATTGAGGCAGAACTTACCTTTTTTTTCAAGGAAAATAGAAAAGAAGATACATCTCTACAAACTCGTTGGGATGCGATGAAGGCTTATACAAGAGGTTTGATAATTGACTATATAAGGAAAAGAAATATTAAACGGAAGAAGACACTCAAAATCTTGGAAGATGATTTTAGGAAATTGGAAGAAGAATTACAACAATCACCGCAAGGGAAAGATATTAAAAGGAAAATGGATGTGATTAAACATAAAATGGCTCTAATGGACAAGGAAAAATCGCTCAAAAGATTAAAGGCTAAACAAAATTACTTTGAAAACGGTAATAAGCCAGGAAGGTGGTTAGCGTATAAAATTAGAAAGGAAAGAGAAATAAAGAAAATTGGCCAATTAATAGATGGAAAAGGGAATATACAGCATGGGAATGATGAAAAGAAAAAAATTATCGAGACTACTATGAAAAACTGTACTCCCAAGAAGATATCCTAGAAGAAAAATTGAAAAGTATTTACAAAAGACAAGACTACCACAGATACCTGAAGATATTGAGACAATGTTAGAAGGGAACATAACCATGATGGAATTAACAGAAGCCTTGAAGAAACAAAATACAGGAAAAGCACCAGGCCCAGATGGTCTACGGAATTTTACAGGACCTTCCAGGAAGTGTTAAGCACTCCCTTCTAGAAGTGATGAATGAAGTCTTATTAAAAAGAGAATACCTGAGACATGGTTGGAAGCTTATATTACCCTAATACCTAAAGAAGAAATGGACCTACAAGAAGTTAAAATTATAGACCTATCTCATTGTTGAATTCAGATTATAAAATCTTTGCTTCAATTTTGGCAGAAAGAATGAAAAGATACTTAAATGAATTTATCCACACAGATCAAAATGGATTTTTGCCAAAACGACAAATTAAGCAAAATGTGAGAATAATTTTAGATACTCTGGAGTATTATGAAACACATTCTGAAAAACAGATGGCACTGATGTTTTTAGATGCTCAAAAGCATTTGACAATGTGAACTGGCGATTTATGATATTGCAAATGATGCAAATGGGCTTTGGAAAAACTTTATACAAACTATTGAGGCAATATATAATAATCAAACAGCAAAGATATTGGTAAATGGAGAGCTAACAGAATCTATAGGGATAAGAAAAGGAACCAGACAAGGTTGTCCTCTGTCACCCCTGCTGTTTGTTTTAACACTAGAAGTACTGAATAGAGCTATCAGAGAAGATGAAGAAATAAAAGGAATGAAAATTAAAAAGAAGAATATAAACTACAGGTTTGCAGATGATTTGGTATTCATACTAGAGGATCCACTTAAATCAGCACCTAAGTTGATAGAACAAATAGAAGAATATGGAATGGTGGCAGGTTTAAAAATTAATAAAGATAAAACAAAGATCCTAACAAAGAATATGTTAGCAAAAGCAAGAAAGATTTAGAAGATTTATTAGAGATCCAGATTGCAAATAAAGTTAAATATTTGGGAATAAATATAACATCAAGATGCAGTACATTGAAAGAAGATAATTATATAAAACTCAAACAGCAGATAGCGACAGATCTTAAAAGATGGGAAAATATGCAATTATCTCTTATTGGCAGAATATCGACAGTTAAGATGAATGTTTTACCCAGAATCTTATACTTATTTCAGACAATTCCAATTAGACTTGGGAAAGAATACTTTGAAGATTTAAATAAAATCACATCAAAATTCATATGGCAGGGCAAAAAGCCAAGAATCAAATTTAAGCTATTACAAGATGCAAGGTCAAGAGGGTTCGCACTACCAAATTGGGAATTGTATTATCAAGCTGCAAGCCTGATGTGGGTGAAAGAATGGATAACATTGAGAAACAATAGATTGTTAACTTTAGAGGGTCATGATCTATTACTAGGATGGCATGCTTTCTTATGGTATAAGGGAACTAAAAACAAGGATATTTTAGAAGACACTATGTTAGAAGCTTTGTTTTAAATTGGGAAAAAACCAGAAAACAACATTATATACAAATTCCATTATGGGTATCTACTATTGAAGCTTTTCATATGCAATAATATACAAGAAGGAACAAACAGTTAGATATGAAGAGATTTTAAATGAAAAGGGTGAACTCAAATCGATGCAAACACTACAAGAACAAGGTATAAAAATGAATTGGTTTTCATATTTGCAAGTACAATCTAGATATGATGAGGATGTTAAGAATGAAGGGATTTATAAAAAGCAAACTGAATTAGATAAAATTTTGATGGGCACGAACGAAAAAATGATTAAAAAACTTTATGGTTATTTATTAGAAGTTAGAATGGAAGAGGAGCAGGTTAAGGAAACAATGATTGCTTGGGGAAAAATTTTGGTTATGGGATAGATTTAGAGATGGCAAACACTGTGGGATCAGAATTATAAAATGACAATGTCAACTGCATATAAAGAAAATTTGTATAAGATGTTTTACAGGTGGCACCTATCCCGAGAAGGATTGCAAGAATGTTCAAGGATAAATCGGATAAGTGTTGGAAATGTCACCAGATACCTGGCTCCTACTACCACATGTGGTGGACTTGCGTTGATGCTAAAAGATACTGGACTAAAATCCACATGTGGCTGGAAAAATGATACAACAACATATAGACTTGAAACCTGAGATATTCCTGTTGGGAATTGTCCCAGAGACATTTAACAAAGATTTGAAATATCTGATTGTTAATGTACTGACAGCCGCTAGAATTGTATTTGCTAAAAACTGGAGAAATGATAAGACACCTACGCAGGAGGAAGTGATTAAGAAGATTTTGGATTGTGCGAAATGAGTAGATTAACATTTGAAATTAGGGATCAAGAAGAAAAGCAGTTTTATAAGATATGGAATATGTTTTATCAATGGTTAGACAAAAAAGTTTGGTAATGTATTTTTGGGAATATAAAGATAGATAGAACTGTTGAAATAATATAGAGATTATAATATGACAAAGGATTAATAATAAGGATTATAGCTTTTCCTTTTTGTAATATTGAGTATGAATAATGAGGGGTAGGCACTGTGATTTTTGACCGACCGACATACTTGAAATTGATATGGATTTATGTGTTGTATGTTTGTTTGTTATGTTTGTGTTTTTGGAAAAATAAAACTTTTTATAAAAAAAAAAAAAAGTAATACGCTTCTTGTCTCTCTCTAAAATTCTTTGTTGAATGCTTCCTAAGTTCTTTGTCTTTTTTGGCTTTGGCTTTCCTTCTCTTCTTGGCAATTTTCACCATTTCCTAGTCATCCAATTTGCTTTCTTCAATTTCTTGGTCTTGGGCAATTTCTTTTCACCCTTAACTTGAACAACTTTATTCCACGATTTCTCTGGTTCACTATCAATAAGGTCTAGGACTTCAAAGTGATCTCCTTGAAGATGGTGGGTGTATGCTGAAGAATATGGTCAGCTTTCTTTTTCTCTTAGCTTAGATTAATTAGTTTTGTAATCTGTTCCTCCATAGCCCCTGATCATGCCTTTGCTGTTTTAACTGAACTTCTTGTATCAATAATATAATAAATTTTATACACCCTCCATATGACAATACCCATGTATATAAGTGTTGTTTTGCTTTTTGAAGACTGTATTAGCAATGAAGAAATCAATGGATTACCACAAACTGATAAACTGTTTTCCTCCTTCATTTATTTTTCCTAAGTCATGTTTTCTACCCTACTCTTTCCAACTTTGGCATTCTGGTCTCCAAACTCAAGCATCAGCAGGAGATCTTGCTTGCATGTTTCATTGATCTCTAATTTAACTTCACCAACAAATTCCAAAAACTCTTATTCTGCATCAGCGGTTGGAGCATGAACCTGAATAATTGTCATATTAATCTGCAAAATCCAATTGATGCTATTTGGTCATTAAGTGTATTGTTTCCAAGTTCCTGACTATAATTCCATAATTTCTTCTTTGTTTTTTCTGTCCTGAGTAGTAAACAGTATGTTCTTCTAAACAAAATAGTCCAATTCTGGCCTATTTCAATTTGCTGATACCATTTGTTTCATCTTTCACTGTATCAAACTTTTTCACATTTTCATGTTTCTTATGTTTTGTGCTTTTTCCCCTGCATGACAAAATCAGCAAATAGACATCCAGAAGTCTTTAATCTAGTCAGGTTATATATACTGTTAATACTATGAAAGATACTCAGCTCTTTTTTAGTAGTATGTTGAGACCAGCTGATTTGAGAAGCACATCCAATACCATATTGTTAATTAGTTCATCGTATTTATCTTCCTTATGAATTTTTTAAAAAGCAGGAATGGTATACCATTGCCTTCTCCCACATAGTATGAAATTATGTCTTTACTACTGATACTAAAATGATCATATATTTCCAGCATGAGGAAGCAGATTGTTGGGGGAAATATGCTGACTCTGTAAACCACTTAGAAAGGGCTGTAAAGCACTGTGTATAGATGGTATATAAGTCTTATTCCTTTTGCTATTGTCCTATATCTCTGCTCCCAAAGTACCTGCTTGCTTTAGCTGGGTAGCTAGGATGAACCTCATGCCTTGGGAGACCCCGCTAAGAATGCAGCTCAGAATATACTCCCAATGATTTTTGCTCATCCCTCCCAGGAAGCCCCTTCCCCATCACAATGAGACAGCATAGCAGGACTTAAGGATGGACCACAGCATAATAGATGAAACACAGCATTAGCACACATTTTAAAAAATACAATAGCCATTGAAAGCAGGAAAAGTTAGTTTCACTTCTCACTATTCATTGCTGAAAAGCTTTGATGTACAGTATTAACACTAGCAATTATTGGCCTGGAAATATTCCTTTAAAATGAGCATTCTCAGGCTGGCTACTTATGAGGTCATACCTCCACACTGCTTTTTCCTACCAATGTTTTCTCTTTTTTGATAGGAAGAAACATAAAACCATGATTCTCCTACAAAGCCAGTAGTGAGCAAGCTGGCATATCCTGCGTGTCTTCTTTTATGTCCAGATTATCCATGGTGAAATTTCAATGATTCTTCTCTAAGACTGAAGGATAAATATGCAACACTGACAGAACCCTGCAAAGATTTTGTGAACCTCCATAACAGCTCTACCATTACAGTGATCTAATTGTTGTCATATGGTGCTTGCCCTTTGTGAACAGAAGCAGATGAACAGATTGCTGTTGGCATAAGGTAAAGTAAAGACATCGTCAAACTGAGTTTGATTCCCAGGAATTGCACTCATACATTTTAAAGGCAGATTTATGGAACTGCTTAGCCATTGTTTTTCTCTAGGGAGGTGGGTTTTTATTTTCATTTTCTTGTCAATATTGATATCAACCCTTAAGGACCGATATGTTCTCATGAGGCAAAATGGAACTAGGCATCAGTTATACATAGAAGCACACAGCAGGTTTTTTTTTCTGATGCCTAGGTAGGTCCAATAATAAAGCAGCCATTTCAGACATCACGGCATATGGCAAATTCCCAAAGGAAAGAAGAAGTGGAACTTATCTTCTTGGATTGATTTAAACACTAAGACATAAAAAACCCTGGCATATTAGAGCGTGTATTATTCATGGGGGGGGGGAAGAATCCACAGACTCTTCCAAATACGAACCCATCTTTACTGTTCTCCATTATTCTACAATGTCCTTGTGCTGACATTAGATTCTAGTTAGTTACTTTGGCAGCTGTTGGTTTAACACAGCAACTTACAATGAGAGCTATGCTGCAAATTAACCTGAGTCACCAATTTCTCCAAAAGCTTTCTCCTACTGCAGTCTGGGCCTGTGCAGCAATATCATATTGTGAAAGCTGTTTAACAGACTATCTGGAGAAGTGGAGGAGGGAAAGGTGTTCATTAATTCCAAATGTATGTAATTGAAATATCTGATTACCTAAACTGAAGCATATGATGTCATTTGTCCAGAGAGACTACAGAAACATACCCATTATTTTAGGAGTGAAATCGAAATGCAGATGTGTTCCACTACATCCAAAGTCCATCCAAAGAGCCTCTGTTAAAATGAGATTTACTATCTGTGTCAGGAGTTGGTATATTTGGCATGGCTACTACTGAGCAATATATGAAGTGCCCAGGAATAAGCTGCCAGCAGCAGCTCAGAGTCTTGAATTAGGGCTCTCAAGGCACAAAAGGCCAAGACGTAATCTAATGACCTTCCAAAGCAGGACATGGCAATTGATCATTCTAAGGAAGGGAATACTGAAATTATTTGACACTGTGAATCTGTATGATGTTACTTTTGTTCTATAAATAATGGGTGGGTGGTTTGCTTTATTGGCCATGGATGGTTTTAATCATGGGGAATTTTGGCTTTATACATAATGCAGTCACAAAGAATGGATTACAAATTACAATAGCCTTATTCACATAATACAGAAAAGTGCCAGCAATTTTTTGTAGGTATTGTATTCCTCTTCCTCCCTCCATCTCTGTGTGTATGGATACACATTCAAGACCTCTGGAAGCTGCAGGGGATATGAATAGACTGAATTATACTTCCAGAAAGGTAGGGGTGGGATTTTCAGACTGATGCATACCCAGTCAATTCCTTTGTTTCCTTTTCCTGGATTCCTCCACTGTTGCTTTGAATTTGGCCACTGAATATCAGGGGCACAATCCTGGGAAGCTTTGGAGAATGCAGAAATGAAAATCAGAGCTGGAATGCATCCTTCACGTCTCAAGATGCCCATTAAGCTACACTACTTGTGCATGAAATCCAATATATTCTGCCTGTGCCTGGCCCAGATTTTCTCTTCGTTTTCAACTAAACCACTAATCTAAGGGTTCATAAACTGCAAGGGTTAGATTCAGTGTTTTGACAATTGTTTTGCAGGCTTCTGTAGACAGGACAAGATACCTCACAAATCCTACTATTTGAGGTCTTCCATACAGTACTAAACATTTCTGCCAAGTTAGTGAGCACCACTGCCGATTTCCCCCAAAGGATGAAAAATTCCTTAGATGAAAAAAAAAATAAAACCCTGCCTACATGTTGACTTTTTATTAATGACACAGATCACCTAGCAGCCAATTTAAAAGAAATCAATTCAGTGGCAATTAATTTTTTTCAGTCAATTGGATTTCTTAATTTTCAAGACAAGAACTAAATGGCCTGTAATAAAAAAATGTAGGGTCGACCAAATCAACCTGACCTTGAATTCTTTCCATCAACTCACAGCTTCTATTAAAATGTGATCTACATTATGAATTACAAGAATATTATTTTCCTATGTAATATAGACATATTAAATTGGATGTTAAGTAACAGGACTTTAATTGATATAAAGCTAGAAATCCCTAGGCTTTTTTTTTAAACATTTACAAGGCCCTGGAAGATAATCAAACACACAGGTTTATTGTTGGTAAAATCCATTTTTTTTTTCAAAATAAAAACACAGTTTAAGTGAGTTTATTCCAAGGCTTAAAGGTTCATAATTGTTCTGCCAGCAATGGACAAATGACTGTTGACAAACTGATGTATTCTTTAAAAAATCACTTAATTTAGTGTTAATTTAGGTCAGTGTGAAAAGATAGTTCTAAATTTTTGAACTTTGTTTGTAATTCAAAATGATTTGTCCAATATGGACTGCATATACTTCTTGGTCAAAGATATGCTAATTTCAAACATTTTCCAATCATAGTTCTCAAAGTTGCCATTTCCTATAAGTGGGCATGTGTAATTTCAATGTATATAATCTGGATTTCAGAATATGGAAAAGCAGCAATGACTTTTGCTGTAGCATTAAGCTTCTGAATGCATAAAGGTTTTTCTACTAGCAAACTCCAATTGACTACAGGAAAATTTTTGAGAAACTATACATGGGATCAGCAAGTATTGTGACCCCAGTTGGCAAAATAAATCTCAGGACCGTATTGGTTGGAAACATGCAGAAGAGGGCTTTATCCTGCAATAGATAGACAACAGCTAAAATGATGATGATGTTCTGACCAAGGCTTCCGAGACTGTAATTACACACACATTTATTTTAAAAACAAGTCTTGTTTTATTGCAACACTGGGGATTATTTCCATTCCCAGCCAATAATGAATCTCAAACAGTCCCTCGAGATAAGCATCCACCTTTCTTTCCTGTGAAGTGCTACCAATAACAGAAGGGTCAAATGAACTAGAAAAAAACTGAAGTAGAAAGAGCTTCAAGAATGACTCTGAACCGAACAAACGACTTTGCTTCCTGCAAAGGTTTCATCATCTTTGTCTGTCTTTTATACCTTATGGGAGGGGCAATCACCTCTCAGCCTTACTCCCGAGTCACCCCTTTTGTTTCAGCTACTCTCGCCTTCTAGCAGCTCTGCGCACACGTACACTGGGAACAGGCTCCCCTGGGTCCTCTGCCTCGCTGCTGCCAGACTCCGAAGGCTCTGGAGGCAGCACCCCACTCCCAGATGGTCCTGGCCCCATCTCTGCTTCGAATGCAGGACCTTCGTCCGAGTCCTTTCTAGACTCCCGGACTGATCCCCTTTCTCCCCCACTGTTTGATTCCGCTGCTGTCCGCACAGGCTGCCGGCGAACCACAACAGATGATGATACATGGGACTGTGCTGTTAGACATCCAACATGATGGGTAAATTATCTGGGAGTAAGCACCTTTGAGCACATAAGTAAAATGCAAAGTACTACACTATATCCAAGAATTAAGGCCCCTTAATAAAATGAGGTGCAAATTGCTTATGCCCTAGGTTTTTCTATATTATCTGTTTGTCTGCTTTGATGGTGTGTCATAGATGAGGAAAGAAAGCCTGGAGCTGAGTTAAATTAGTAGAAAGACCCCAGCTTATGAGAACATCTCCCTAAACTTTCCCAAGACCAACATTGTTATGTCTTCAGTTTTCTGCCTCAGGGCCAATCATAACCAATGTTGTTACCCAGAGAAAGAAAGGCACAGTGTAATGCTAGAGAACAATGTTAATCATAGGAAATGTAATGCTAGGGAACAAGTTAGCATGTAAGACAGGGTTGTTAGTTTTGGCAGCAATGTCTGACGGTGCCCGTATGCAAGTTGGCAACTGTTTCAGAATGCATCCCTTCTGAGTCTGCCTCTTTGAACATGTATTTTCTTTCCGATCTCAAGTTAAATCATGTTCGGAATACAAACCGTGACCTGAATCCAACTGTCTAATTATGCAGGCGCTAACTAGTTAATCTTAAACCACAAAATCAGCTAGATAAAAGTAGGGTGGGTTTTTTGAGGGATGTGGGGAGAAGAATGAGATTGCAGAGGATGATGAGGGAAAACAAGAGACTTTAGCTTCTTTCAGCAAGCCCTACACTGGGAAACTCTGAAGTTCTTATTTCCACGAATAAAGGAGGGGGGAGATCAGAAAATGATCCTGCTCAAGGTTCCACATCTTCATCCTTGAAAATCTGCCAACTTGAGACTGAATATTTTTTTAATAAAAGGAAAAAAAGAGAAGCTTTTTGGAGAACAGCTGCCAAGAAGACAGACTATTCTTTTATTCATATGAAAGGAGGGGGATGTGGATTCACTTTCAAGCAAAGATTGCCACAGAACACATGAATAGGAAACACTGCTTGAAAATAATACACCATAGTGAGGGGGGAACCTCTATAAATTCAACCCAGATTTTAAGAAGAGGGGGAGAGAGAGGGAGAGAGATCACAAATTATTCAGATCTTCAGATCACAAATCATTCAGAGACAATGCAAAGCAAGAAGTTTCTGATGGTGGATTTAGCAAAGTCAAACAATGTCCCAAGGGAGTTGGAAGGGCTAAGAACGCACTGTGGTTTGAATGGAAAAGAAAATAGGGGGAAAGGAATAAAGGGAGTTTAAAAGAGGCTGCCAATTGGCTTCTCAATATCTCCATGCTGAACTGCTGTACTACAAGTTACAGGTGAGATTGGATTCCTCTCTATTAATGCCCCTTAGATTCAAAATGTAAGCAGAGGAAAGTCAAAAGTGCCCTTCAACTCTTCCCTGATGTTTAAACTTTGAACTTTTGACATAATGTGACTGGCATAATGGAAAAATATGCTGGCTGGAGATCAGGTGGTCTTATCTCTTGCCCTCCTCATTTTTATCAGGAGGAAGACAAGTCCTCATGTTCAATATTTTTAGAATTTCTCCACATAATTAAAAACTTTGAGAAGTACATCTTTGATCAGTTTTACTTTTCATGTTAAATTTTATTTTAACTACAGCTATTTTTTTATGAAGGATTAAGATTAAGCCTTTTAAAACAAATAAAAATGAGAACAAAACCTCATAATTTAAACAATGAAGGCTCGATCATATTCAAGTCCCATAGGAAGATTAAGGACTTGCTGAAACAAACATGTTTTGGGTCGAATCCAAAAGACATTGAACTTTGCTGGGAAGGAGTTCCAGAGAATAGGAGGAACCACAAGGAATGTACAAACCCTCTCTTATAATTTGTGCAAATTCCTACATGTAGAATTGTGTTTGGGACAGTAATCCACAGAACAATTTTGGCAACGCAAATCCAAAGCTCTGTTATAAACTCTCATATATGCTGCTTATCCTCTTATTGCCTAACATATGTCCCGTTCAGGAGCAAGGATTCTACTCTTAAATAATGCCATTAAGATCTTAATTACCATGCATCATACTGAAGATCATTATCCACACATACATAAAACAATCCTGCATTCAGTTGGTAGTTGTTTGTTTTAAATCTGATAGTAAGATGTTTTAGCCCACTGTCTGGAACATTTACCTGCAATACTAAATATGTCATTTTCACAGTGGAAAATTACTGCTTATTCAGAGCATTCACCCACATTTTTTACATCACAGAACTTGGCACTTGGACCTGAGCATCCACTAATGATCATTTTGGTCAAGAAGAGATGAGCAGGGAGAGGACACTCCCGGTTTAAAGAAGAATGAAGCAAACAGTAATTAATAGCTAGGGTAGAAACATGTCTGGAGCAACTACCAATAATTTTCAATACATTTTGGCATTGAGCTTAAGTACTACTACTAGAAAAAATGGTAACATTTGGCTGTAGGAACACATTTTGTCCATAGATAAGTAAAAACAGATCCCAATACATTGAAAGGAACTTTCTTTTAGGGAATTGTGCATAGAACTACTATGGATCACTGTACTTATATAATAATGCAAATAAAACTCAAGTCATAAAAGTTTGTATATTTAGGAGGGAAATCTTGGATTTTCAACACACAAGATTTCTTGAAAGGAGGCAGGCAAAGTTCTAATAAACAGAAAGGAACTTTGCTCCTGCCCACTAAGCAAACACTGGTCAAATATTTACATTAATGCAGTTAATCAAGAAAGCAAGGCATCTGCTTTTCAACAGTCATCCACTACAAAGTAAGATCATTAAATGATATATGTTATTGTAATTATACTAAGCTGAATCATCCATTTTCTTGGAACATTTCCATTACCAACCAAACCCACCTCCCTTCTGAGAATGTTTTAATAGAGGATGCAAAAAAATGGTACAGGTAGCCTGTTAAGTACGGTTAAGTGACCAAAATAATAATCTCCTCTTTCAGAGGGCTACCAGATGTGGGCTGCAAAACTTCAGATGGTTATTATGGCTGGAAAAAGCAACTATGTCACAGTTCTATTGTGAAAAGTGTGATGGTTCGGGCAGTTCTACCTTTGCCTTCTTTCTAGGGCCATTGATTTTATTTCCCTTTACTAATTGAATCACATTGCCAAGGTTGATTGAAGTATATTAAACTTACGCAGCTCTTTGTGCAATTCTTCAATATCAAAGATAATCCCTGTGACTAATCTGGAAATCACTATTCTCATTCTCAATTTTCGGGTCTAACAATAGTAAAAGGGGAAGGAAGTTTTTCCTGAAAATTGCACAAATCCCTCCTGGTGTAATAATCATGATGGCTGCTGCTCCTTTCTATTTCCTGGATTATGGATAGCCCAGTTAACCAAGGATGCACTGCCAATCTGATTTTTCAGTGCGATGAAAACCAGTGGAGGTACATGAAAATTTAAAAAGAAAATGAGAGACTAAAACATGCGTGTGTCTTAAGGAGATCCCGGAAGACAATTAAAAAGCCAATTCTTTCTCATTAATGCCTTCATTTGTGGTGACAGATTGATATTATTTTTTTTTTTAAATGCCATTGCCATGTCTTTCATGAAAGCCTTGTTGGATTTGCACTGTTGGGGTCTGCAGTGGCTGTAAAGTTAAACAGCACATAGAATATTTCAACGTGGTCTAATTATAATAAGAATCATTGAAGCAATCTACTCAGTCATTTTTATGCAAAAGTATTATTAGCTTTTGAAGGTACTACAAAATTTGATTTTGACTCCTCAGAGTAGTCATAACTTTTCCTGGAAAAAGACACAGCTGAAAGAGTTGATCTTTTGGGAATCACATACAAGCAACTATCTAATTGTATAGGTAGTCCTTGACTTACGATCACAAATGAACCCAAATTTCGTTGTTGTTAAGTGAGCCATTTGTTAAGTGACCCTTTGCCCCGTTTTACGATCTTTCTTGCCAGAGTTACTAAGTGAATCACTGTAATTGTTAAATTAGCAACACAGTTGTTAAGTGAATCTGGCTTTCCCAATTCTCTTTTTCTTGTCAGAAGGTTGCAAAGCGGGACATTGCAACGGTCATAAATGTGAATCAGTTGCCAAGCCTCTGAATTTTGATCACATGACCATGGGGATGCTACAACGGACGTAAGTGTGGAAATGGTTGTAAGTCACTTTTTCCAGTGCCATTGTAACTTTGAAGAGTCACTAAATGAACTGTTGTAAGTTGAGGATTACCTGTATAGGAAAAGGTGTTATAACAGTTACAGTACCCTCTCAACTGCCCTGAGTTGTGGAAGAAATCTCTGTAATAACTACAATAATTATGCTTATAATTAATATTTATAAGTGTAATAATTAAAAGTAATTAACTATATAAATATTTAATTTTTTCGTATCAGCTCCCAGGAAGGAGTGTATTTGCAAATAATCATAATGGTTTTTATATTTTAGCTAGAAACTATTTAACTCAGATGCTCAATAAGGAAAGCCTACTTCTCTAAAGAATATTCTTAATGTTTCCAGAAAGATAGAAAAAAAAATGACAGTGATTCACACCTCAAACAAGAAACCACCGGATAAAAGGCAAGCTAAGCATGATCTGGGGCATTCTTGATATAATTAAAATTCAGAATAAGATTGCAACTAATATCTATATTTTTCTGAATTTTTCTTCACTAATTTTTTTTAAATAAGTAGGCTTTATTTTTCTAAAATACTAACTTGGCCTTTTCTCAATTCAGATAATGCATATACTAAAGAATTACTATATAGTCCCCTCCACAGTAATTTTGTAGTTTTCACCCCAGCCCCCACAGTGAATATTCGTTTCTAAAGCAGACTGTGAAAAGGGTCCCTGCTGCTTCATCAGGCTGCTATATTAGTTTTCATCACACATAGGAATAGATTGCGTATGTATTAAACTCTTGCCTGGGAACAGAATGGACAATTGTAGGCTTCTTTTAATTTCTCTCTTCTGGAGAAAGGACTTTCCCCACTGGTTTTAACTACAAATTTAGATTCTGCACAAATATCACTCATGTTCAAGATTAATTGCAGTCAATATAAAAGGAAGAGCTGGTGCTGGGATTAACCTCCATTTAAGAAGGAATTCCAGATTCTACTCCAGCTCGGTTCAGAGGAGCAGAAATACTTGCAATTGGCAGGCGGCACGAAGCTCCATTAACTATGCTAGGTTCCTAGGCTTTTCATTAAACTTTAAGGTGCAATTGCACTTCATTTAATATTGCTAGCTGTTGCAGTGCAAACTCTGGGCAAATTACCTGGAAGAGAATCTAGAACATCAGTTCCCACTATTAAACTGGGGTATAGCAGTTTGGAATCCCAATATAGACAAGACATCCAGTTTAAAGAACAATGGTTTCTTGAAGGAAAAGCATGCAGTATTACATACAATGAAATTTCACAATATGGAATATTGTTTTGGAAATTAGGATTACTTTGTAAACTATTATGGAATACGTGGAATAAGCACAATGGTTTGGGAACTCTTCTAGGTTCATAACTGAAAGCTGAAAATTAAAGCTATTAGGAGAGCAGGTAGTTGTTTCTACTGTAATGAAGGAAGGCAATTTTGGGCCCCCTTATGACAAGTATGATTTTAACAGCTGCTGTTTACTTTTGGATCTGCATGGGAAAAAACAGCTAAAGCAAAGACTTTGTTGCTGTTCATTTGGAAAACAATCCAGTTACCTGATCTATTTTTATTAGGAAGAGAAAAGGGGAAACATTATGTTAAAATCAGGACTATCACTCAGATAGGATCAAATCTGAAAAGTTCCAGTGGCTTGGAACACCCAGAGGGCACCCACAAAACTTGGATTAGGGCTAGATATTGTTTATTTACTAGCAAGCCTCCTTTTTTTGTGGCACACCTAAGTTGTTGGACAGAGGAAGAAGTGGTGATCTCTATTTGCATAAAGAATAGGGAGAAGCAGGCTACTAAAAGTAAAACCTGGCTGGCAACTTTTAGAGCATAACCAACAAAGCTGAATCAAATTCATAACCTCTTCTGAAGGAAGGCACAGCTTTATACCAGTGTGACTTGAGTCACTCCAAACTGACTCAATAGAAAGACGAGGAAAGATTATACAAGCAAATCACACCAAAGCATAACAGGAAGCCTCTTGTCTATGTATTTTATATTCACAGGGGTTTTGTTTTTCACAGGACTCACGGACTCTTGCATACTGTTTGGAAAACTACTCTCAAAGATACTTGCGGGTGTTTATTCCAAACAGGTTGAGTTGAAAAGTGCCAGGGATACTCCCTGGAGCATCTGTTTCTTACCTTTGCAGATTCTCTCACTGTCCATAGGCTCATAGCCAGCCCGACAGGCACATCTTCCAATTGCCACCATCCATTCGCCTTCCCCGTTGCAGTGCAACTTCACTCCAGAGGAGCCAGTACTGCTGGCTTCTTCAGCATCAGCCACACAAGTTCCTGGTGCCTCCACCAAAGAAGTCCTTTCGCCTCCAGCAAATGTCTCTGGGAAAGAGGCAAAACCCTTCACCACTGCAGGACATTTGTAGAAGAAAACCTGGACAGCCACCAGAGACATGCAGGCGCCAGAGTCTTGAAAGGCCAAGTAGAAACCCCTCTTCGTCAATGGCCCAAAGCTTCGCACCTTGACGTTCATCTTCACCACCTTCCCAGAGCTATCCACCTGAGAGAAGCTCTCATCAGCGGCAATTGTATCCACTTTGGTCCAGGGGCCCTCGTGCCACTCCGGATGCTCAGCAGTGGCTAGGTCAGTCTCCGATTCATGATAGTAAAGGGTAAAAGTCTCTTTGCAAGAAGAAGCCACGGTCCTCATGCTGGCACAGTCACGGACAGAAAAGCGGAGGCGTATGTGAACTCTGTGGGCTCCACGACGCTCTATGAAATGAGTGCGCAGCCAATTATTCTGTCCCGGCTCAGCAACATTGCACACCTCAAAGGTTCGAATCAGATGCTTCCTGTCATCCAAGACACTCACCTCATCCCACTGTATGGAGTTGGGGAGGGGAAGGGAGGAAAAAGGAGACAAACAAGCTGGAAATATAAATCTTATGGGATTGGGGACAGTGTTATTTTATACCTGAGAACAGCCACCTGGCTCCTGCCACAGTGTATATTACACAAATTTGCCCTAAATTTTAGTTCCATCACATTTAGAAGGTCCTCTGGGATAATATGAGATTAATATTACTTGGTTCCCTGACTCCCAACACCAAGTGCCTTCCTTAATCTATTTCTTGTAGATAAGCTGAGGAACCTTTCTTGGAAACCTGTTGCACATTTCTCTTCTGTGCACAGTCATTTTTTTGAAGAAGGAAGAGAGAGAGAGAGAGAGGGGGGAGGAGGAGGAGGAGGAGGAGGAGGAGGAGGAGGAGGAGGAGGAGGAAGACAACAATGGCAAAGACAACACTGGATAAGAAATAAGTCCAACGAATTTTCCTTCCATGTTCTGCAAAATCCAATATTAAAAAGCACTCACCAAACTGCAAATCATTCTAGATTGCATGTGTTTTTATTTAACACATATGTGCTTTATTAATTACCATCCACCTTAGCAAAAAATTAATTGTACTCAAATATGCTATTCTTTGAGCCCCTTAGTGGGAGGCAAGAAAAAAAGGAAGAAGTACATTTCAAAGGATGCCACTTATTTTTCCCCAAAATTCTGAAAGTTCTTTCAGACTAAGGCGATATTGGACCTTCTCTCTCGGCTCATTTTTAAAAAAAATATTGTTTATAGATTTAAAGTAATAAGATTGAAGTTTTCCAAAACTGCACATGAATAGAGATGGACAGAATATCCCATGCCCAAAACCAACTGTTCCATGCGTTCCAAGCATAAAGCACACAGTCACATTCTATGTGCTTAAAGTCTGAGAATTTGTTTTTTTCTGGTTTTGCCTTGGCCTGCAATCAAAATTTGGCTATTTCAAGAGAGAGCGTTTTGAAGAGATCCAGGTGTTATGCTGTTTCATGACCATAACCAACTTGTCTTTTCTCAAGATGTTTCCAGCTTCGCTGGACTGACCAGATGCTGGTCACATGTCTACTATCAGCTTGGGCAAAAATCAGTGAGATGGGAGTGGAGGGAAAAGAGCCATTTATTACACATTGTTTGAGAAGATCTGTGCCACTGTGACTGACCACATGCAAATAAAATGAATTAATACTGCTACTGGAACTAGATGGGGAAGGCAAGGGCAGTGGGGGATAGGTGGGATCTGCTATTAATCGATCAACCACCTCCACTGTGATGACCCTCCATTGGGGCCCAAAATAGATTTTACTTGCTTATTAGAGAAATTAATTCTTCCAATAATGTATTATTTATTGATAGACACTGATTTCTATACTGGTTTGGTTGACATTGTAAGTTTTGGCTCTCGTATCTTGCTGTTTAATTTTAGGAATGTACAAAAAGAATTCTAATTTGGTTTGGTTAAGTTTGTTGAGCTTTTGCATGTTTTTGTGTCTTGTTGATGTAGAACTTTCAGAGACTATTTAAATTCAGTTTCTGATGGTATGTACAGCCTGACAAATGCAGTATTGATATTCTATACAATGTTTTAACCAAGGTAGTATGTTATTTAAGGGATAAATGGCAACACTTTTTTTGTAGCAACACAAATCTAGCAAAAAGAATAGTAACACAGTTGCTTCTTTCTGAGCTTCTGCTTCTTAGGTAAAGGTTGCCTGCAGAGCTGACAGCAAAGTCAAACAGTGAGGAGGAACATGAGCCAGTCCTGGAGTCTGGGGAGGACATGGACGAGGGATCTGCGTCCAACACAGAGATGGGGCCAAGGCCATCTCAGAGTTATGCTGACTCTGGAGCCTCCGGAATCTGACATCAGCAAGGCAGAGGAACAGGGGGAGCCTGTTCCCAGTGCGCACTAGCGTAGAGCTGTCAGAAGGCAAGAACAGTTAAGACAAAAGGGGCAACTCAGGAGTAAGGCTTGGAGATAATTGGCCCCTCCCATAAGACATAAAGGAGGAGCAAAGGGACATGAGCCTTTGCAGGAAGCAACTTTGTTCGTTCTGATTGGTTTAAACACTGAAGCTCCATATTGACTTTGTGCTCCATTTGGCCTTGTACAGCTAATTGGCAATTTAGTTGTTGGCACCATTTCAAGGGAGATAAAGGTGGATGCTTATCAGCCTTATCCAGAAAAGACCGTGGCAGACTTCTGATGGACTATTCACAAACTGTTTTGGGACTCATTATGGGCTGTGAATGAATATAATTCACAGCCATTGAAATAAAAAGAGGGTTTTGGGGACTAAGCATGTAATTGTTACTGTCTCAGGAAGTCTTGGTTAGAACAAAGGTGAAGGTTCCCCTCACATACATGTGCTAGTCATTTCCGGCTCTAGGGGATGGTGCTCATCTCCGTTGCAAAGCCAAAGAGCCAGCGCTGTCCGAAGTCGTCTCCATGGTCATGTGGCCGGCATGACTAAATGCAGAAGGTGCACGGAATGCTGTTACCTTCCCATCAAAGTGGTCCCTATTTTTCTACTTGCATTTTTACATGCTTTCGAACTGCTAGATTGGCAGGAGTTCATTCATTACATGGTGCTAGGGATTCAAACCGCCGAACCGCTGACCTTAGCCACTGAGCTACTGCGTCCCTCACTGCATCTGTTTCTTAGGGAGGTAGAATTCATACTCACAAAGAGTGCCAGATTTGCTGAACATCTTAAAAAGATGGCAGTACTTCCTAATTTCTATCTATCATTCATCCTATAAAATGGTCCAAGAAATCCATTATTTCTTAAAAGAATGTTTAAATGTTTTTTTTAAATAAAAATTACCCCATGACATTTTTTTATTCTTTTATCTAGTTTAACAGGGAGTAATTAGTATATACTAGCATCTCATCTATCATTTTGGCTATAAGATGGAAAATAAGGGTGCCTGCAGCTTGTTCCAAATTCTTTTTGTTTTCTACAGCTAAGCACTCAATAATTTTGTGGTTTCTGCCATCAAATATAGAGCACTGGATTATTTGAGTTATGTCCCATTGGATTACAGTCAAACTATATAGATGGATTTTTAAGGAGTCATTATTGTACCATAGAATCAAGGGAAAATGGACACTTTTGAGTAAGCCTTTGAGTTTCTAAGAACTCTTTGTCAATCAACAAGATTAATAAACCAGGAGTGTGGGCATAGTTTAAATATCTTTTATACTTTTATCTTTTACTGCCCATTCACTTCTGAATTTTTAATGAAATTCTGAAGCTTGCTTTTGTTGCCTAATAAAAATTGCTTTAATGAGACATTTGCATTCACTTTTTCTCAGACAACACTCCTGATTTTGCTCTTCTTTCGGTATTCATAAGTCGTTCCTCTCCTTTCTCTTCCCAAAATCAGCAGAAAAAAAATTAGCATAGAGAAATAGAGAGAATTAAAACTGCACAACAGCCACTCTTTTGCTATCACCCCAACTGGAAAAACTACCAAGCTAAAAATGCTATGTTGGTTCAACAGCAGTATTGTCCTTTAGTTCCATTCTCCTTCAGTCTGGGGCCATCAAATGAGTCTGAAGACCAGACTCTAAATAGAATGGATGTCCATTCTCTTTTGCAAGTATAATGAGCATGGAGTCAAGGGAAGACTAAGAGTGCATGGAGTCAAGGGAACACTATATCAACCCAAACTAGGGAAAAAGGATGATTATTCAGCACTCAACACTGTGGCTCTCTGACACGTCTTTCTACAATGCTCCTTTGAAGAAGACAAAAGGTAGGTCTTAAAGAAATAACAAAAAGAATTCCTTCTATTGCCTTTTGTAGATCTATTATGAGAAGAACCCTCTGTTGTCTCCCTTATGGTGATACTCCAAGACAGAAGAGCCAGAGACTTGGCAGAGATTATATAATAGTCAGAAGAAGAAGAAAGCAATCAACAGCTTTACAACCCTTTCTAGTTTTCTCCATTGTCTTTGGAGAGGGAATGCCATCCAAAATCCCACCAGGCATTACATCTTGGTTTCTCTGTGGGTCTTTCTTGTGTGCAGAACACATTACCAGTATTGAGCAGGTGGGCAATTTTCAGCAAAAGAGAATGAAGGGAAGCACCTACCCCTTCAGGAGGATGGGCGGTCCATCCAATCTCCGAGGTCTCTCCTGTTGTATCCAAAAGGATTTCTGTTGCGAGAGATAAACAGATAAAAATGATGGTTTTAGGAGACAGTTCCAAATGACACCCAATTCCTTCCTATATCATCTCCTGAGGGCCAGCATGATTACTAGTCTCAAACAAGATTTGCTATCACTGATGGGATCGGGGCTGGGGGAACGATGAGTTTGTCAGCTTTGCAAGTGATTTCTTGCAAATCTTCAGGCATGATTTTCGTTTAAATGGTTTCATCCATTACATGCAGCTACTTCATACTTTGGGAATGAGTCATATGTACCACATTTATCACCTGTTTCATTCCAATTTCCACTGAAGAGCTTATTTGCAAGCAGCAACTACTGCAGATTCTGCTTTTACAAACATTGAATTCCTCTTATATTACCCATTCTCAAAGTCATTATCTTCAAGACAGAGTTAGTACCTGTCTTATTATTTGCTTCTTTTGCTGAAGACGCTAGCAACAGGACAAGGCGGCTTAAGCTGACTGAAACATGTTTGGTTCCCGAAATCCACTGTGACAACAGTGGAGATCAAAGCCCCTTCCCTTCCCTGCTTTCATATCTCAGTTAACACTTAACAATAACTTTTGAATATTTGTTTTAAAGAAACACTTCTTTTCAAAAGAGAGACCAATGACTGAACAAAAACTCTTTCAAGTCATTATGTAACTTCATCCAGAGCAAAGAATGAACCGTAAACACAGGTTGTATCTCCACAGAAGTAGTGTAGCAATTAAAGCTGCTGAGCAAAATGGTAATGAGTTACAAAACATAGGATGTTGGCTGTTTTTTTAAATTATCATACTTAAAAGTAAAAACAAGAGAAGCCATTTATTTCCCAGAACTTCCAGGAATGGATATGCTGAGGTACTATTCAAAGGGCCCTAATTTCTCAACCACCTATTACAGCTTTCAAAGAATGCATAACTTGGTGCATTCTGTCCTTGGTTTTTTGCTTGCAGAAATTCCATTACCTGATTGGGCAACATTATCAGTGCTAGCGAGGGTGAGCTTTGCTGCTCCCTATTTACATACAGTTCAATCTCAAGCTCCCTTGGAAGGTATAACTCCTATTTACATCCTGCACTGATCTGGTACATTTCAACAAATTTGAAAACATGCCAGAAATTTGCTGGATCAAAAACCGACTCTTAAAACAGACTGGACCACGAAGTCCCCACCTAAGTCATTTTGTATCTGAAATCGGAGAACCAGTCTAAAGGATGCTTTCATAGTGGTCAAAGGACAGAATTGTTCTACTCCTGCTTCTCCTGGACCATATTGAGCAAAGGGCAAGAAATACTCTACATAGGCTGGGCCAGCTTCAGAGCTGGTATTCAGCAAGTTCTGACCAGTTCTGGAGAACCGGTAGCAGAAATTTTGAGTAGTTCGGAGAACTGGCAATTATCGGCTCTGACTGGCCCCGCCCCCATCTCTTCTCTGCCTCCCAAGTCCCAGCTGATTGGCTGGGTCTTCTTTCATTGCCCTGCACAGGAGAATGGAGCTGGAAAGCAGGTTAGTGAGGTGGGGAGGGATGGGGATTTTGCAGTAATCTTCCCCCAGGAGTGGGGAGGGAATGGAGATTTTGCAGTATCTTTCCCCTGCCATGCCCACCAAGCCACACCTACCAAGCCACACCACACCCACAAGCCACGCCCACAGAACCAGTAGTAAAAAATTTTGAATCCCACCACTGGCCAGCTTCTGGAATATAACCAAAATCAGGCACATATGCCCATTTCTAAACCTAGGCTTTCCTTTTATGTTTAAGTAGCAAGAGCTGGCTTAATGGAGACATTATATGTTTCAACAGAAAGGTATTTTGATGAAAATTAAGCCAACAAAATAAGTTTTGATTCCAATCAAAATGGAAACTTTATGTTGGACAACCAACTTCACATCATCATAGGCATTTTATTTAAGGAAATTTTTAGCGTGGGAAGTGAGAAAGAGAAGGACAAACATTTCCTTCAGGGCCTTGCATTCCACAGCTGCCCAAAATGATGCTCCCCAGATGGCTTGTCTCCAGTGACCCAGGTATTATTTTTGAAGAAATCAAGAGACAGAGAGCACACATTAATTTTTCATGGGCCAGCAAATACACACAACCTGCGGCTGAGAGGGCTCTCCTCCCATAGCAGACATTTAAAC
This sequence comes from Naja naja, assembly GCA_009733165.1. NCBI lineage: Eukaryota > Metazoa > Chordata > Lepidosauria > Squamata > Elapidae > Naja > Naja naja. The sequence continues at coordinate 198,733,452 of CM019149.1, forward strand.
AACCAGCACGCCTAGAGATAGAGGAAAGGAAGGACGCTTAGAGCAAACAGACTAAGGAGTTGGTAAAATGGTTCACATATGGGGAATTTAAATGGATCGATTCCCCTTCTCCCCATCTTTCACATTTTTTGTATTGCACAGAGAAGTAAAAAATGCCCATGGAACTGGAAAATCTCAGGACTCTGGAATCTTCCATAGGAAAATGAAGAATTTTGGTACGGTGGCAAAGCAAAGAAAAAGAAATCTACTACACATTGAGTTAGGATGGTGTGATTTAGCAAATTGGGATCAGTTGTTGCAGGCAGGAATGAGCAGATTACCTTCCCCTCCAAAACTAATTTGAAAGACTATTGTTTAAAAATGTACATTAAAAAAGGACCTAGAGTTACATACAAAAATGTGTACAGGAACTATCCACTGAGCAACTGTTCAAAGTTACAATGGCACTGAAAATGAAATGAGTTAAAACTGATCCTCACATTTAGGACCTTGGCAGTATCCCCAATGGTCACATGATTAAATTCTGAGAGCTTGACAACTGGCATGTATTTATGATGATTGCAATCAATGCCTCAAGGTCATGTGATTGCCATTTGTGACTTTTCCAGATAGCTTTTGACAGTAAAGTCAATGGGGGAAGCCAGATCCACTTACCGGTAACAACCATTATGATTCACTTAACAATTCCAGGGAATCACTTAACAGCGGTAGCCAAAAAGGTTGTATAATTGGGTGCGACTCATTGAACAATCACCTTGTTTGGAAATTCTGGTCCCAATTGTGATTCGAAGACCACCTGTATCACACACAGTTGAATTTTGTAAGAGGGTTCTATTAGAAGCTTTGCTCTTCAAAATGATGTTCTAGGTCCTACAGGAGTTTGCATAGAAACATGCCTCTATTTGTGGAAATTGCACATAACCACAATTTTCCACTTTTTTTAAAATCAGAAAATCTAATGAAATAGAATAGTACATAAATCTATCCGACATAAATTTAGATTGATTTGCTATCTCAGGCTTAGCTGACAGTACTGCTCTCCATAAGTCTTACATTTAAAGGCATTTGATTTTTAGATGTTCTTTTAAGATATATGTGCTTATATTGCACTTGCTAGGAAGAAAATAAAAAAATTGCTGACTATCTAGAAAACTCCCAAATAACCATATTATTTTTTGTTGGTCCTGTTTTGCTTCTGAATTAATCAGCTTCCAGGTACTGGTATTTACTATTAAAAGATTAGAATATTGGTTTTCTTTTTCCTCTGCTCCTTAATATTAACCTCAGCATCCTTTATCACCATCCTTACCATGTACTGCTCCACTGAGCTGTCAAATACAGTAACCCTCTTTAAATTAGAGCATGTGTACTTTTCTTACTCACTCAGATATGGCACAGATTTAGGCTAATGGTTCAGTTTAATATCAGACTACTTAGGACAGAGAAGGTCATCTTCATATCCTCGTTTGCTTGCACTGTAACCCCTTGAGAAAATGGAAAATATATTTGGGGCCAATAGTCACGTTTTTTTAATCCTAGAGAACAGATATTGATCTAGTTCCTCTGCTCAAAATCATAACAAACTCAACTGAAAAGTCAGATCACGCCCCTCCAATTTGCAGAAGAATATATACAAGTATTCTACATTTAGTAACCATAACTGCAACTGGCAACTTGACCATTAAATGAAGCAGTCACTATGTGATATCACGACTGTGCTTATGATCTTACATCAGCTTTCCTTAAAAACATAAACAATATTTTTAACCCTTTCAGATGTGCCCCTTTACGTGGTTTGTCCCATATTATTTTCCAAGAAAATCACTTGCAAAACTGACAAACTCCTACTCCCCTGCTACTACAGTAGATGCTGTGTTATTCCCAAGTACAGCATTTAAAACGATCATAAGCTCTATGACCTGCCAATCTCAATGGGCCATGGCAGTATGTCTGGCTGCCCATCAGGAGATCTATAATGTACCAATAGAAGAGAATATAACCCAGGGTTGAACTGTGGGGTCCTTGATGCTCTCTGAACTAGGCTGTTTTCTTGCAGATTTTTCATTACCAAACTAAGTAACATCACCAGTCTTGCTAGTCTTAATAATGTTACCTACTTTGGTAATGACATGTCTGGCAAGAAAACAACCAAGCTCAGACAGTATCAAGGACTCCACTGATCTATAAATTTACTTTCACTTCTTGCTTAAAACTGCTACGTTAGCCAGGGTGGGCTGGGGTAGAGAAGGGTAGGGGACTATTACACACTGAGCAAATCATACTACAGAGTATGATGATTTGTATTAGGTCTGAAGATGATAACGTTCACTCAGTTGTAAGCCACATATTGAAAAGCCAATGTTTCAATAGGCAAAATGCAAGAGACAAGCCCATGACAAAATCAGAAGTGGGTGGGCTTAAGGATATTTCTGAATCTATCTCAGGAGCTTCAGATGGTGATGACAGTAGTAATGGAAGGGAACACATTTTCCTGCATCAGCTTCATTATTTCTTAGTCATGGAGGAAGAAATTGATGGTTGTACCAATAGTAATAGGAGCCTTGGAGCAATACCCAAAGGGTTGCCTAGATACATGAAATTTTGAGCTTATTAGACCTGAATATTCTGACTTTGCAAAAAAACCACCTTACTCGGAACTTCCTGTATACCCAGATGTTATCTTAACAACTCTTAGGTCCTTGGTTAGAACTTGAACTGTTATGTTTTACCAGTCTTAGACCGTAAATCGAATTGAAGATTAACCAGTCATCAATCAATCAATCATCATCATCATCATCTATGCCTTGGTTGGATTATATTTAAAATCCTGCAGTATACTCTACAAGTCTTCAATGATTTTATTTATTTTATACTTATTAACCACATTCCTTCATTACAGTAGAATCTTGGCAAATTCAATAATTAATGACTGGACCAATAAATATAAGGATCAAAGAATTAATCACCAAAAGCCAGTCAACTGATCAACTGGATCAACTGAAGGTGATGGGCTTCATTTTTAAGCTTTAAACTTCTTGCATTTGTTATCTCAGGAAACATCTCTTTCACTATGAAGCTATTCAGGCATTAAAATTGACAGAAAAAAAGCCCTTTTGAGAGCAACATTTGTCATACAGACTAGCTCTTTAGGCATATGAGAAACACCTCCAGTATTGCTCAGAAATGGTGAAATGTTCATCTTTCCAAAACAGTCCCCTGTTCTCTTACTTTCTGAAAAAGTTAACACATATCTTTTTAATTAAATAGTTTAAAAATGTTTATTGTTGTTAGTCACGAAGTTGTGTAATGCTGGGGGAGGAATACCTTCCATTTTAATTATTTCTATTATGTTATGTTTTTTCCTCAAAAGTATCATTACATATAAATAAAATTATGTCTAGGTGAGATTTTAACTGGTATGTAAATAACAAAATATAGCCAGTACTTCTCCCTTTATTTCTCATAATTCTACTTCATAATGTGAGATATTTGTGGAAATTCCATTGAGTGTTTCTTAAATCAGCAGGCTTTTCTGAACCACATCTGCACAGATGTGCATTTCCTCCATCATTACCCCCCAAAACTGATTTTGGTTCTCCCTATTTACCTAACAGCTTTGCATCTACCACCTTTTTCCTCAAACCCCCATGGTTGGTTGCACACGATATTTGATCCCCAAGCAAAGATTGGAACTGCTTGTCAATTTTATTCCCCACAATCTCTTTCTAGAATTGCTGAAATGCTAGTTGAGCACACCTTTCAATTTCTTAATTGAGCTTTGTCTGCAATGCTATGCAAGCTTATGAAATATACCTCGTACATCCAAGCATGTTTTCTTTTTCTTTTTTGCCTCCAGATGCACTCACAATATTTTGTGCATCCAGCTGAAAAGTACCCTAATTAAAATTAGATATAGTATGGCATTAAAAGGAGAGGGTCCCCAAAATTCTTGTATTCATTAGCTCTGTATCAGAAACTGAACTTGGCAATTTCCTTTGAATCCTTATTTAGCACTTATCCAAGACCATCTCTCTTGTGCCTGCTTGATCTGTATGTCAACTACTCACACGGCTCTCTTCAAAATATCTTTAAAGTTAAAAAATGATAAAGAGTTTTGTCCATTGCTGCTCAATACAACTGCATCACTCTCTGTGTCGCAAACTGCAACACTGCAGCTTTTAATAACTGAGAAACCAAGTTTTGGGATATTCACTGTTGCTATTCAATCATTCTGGGAATCTTTAAAAATGCAAGAGAAGTTTCAGTTCTTCAGTGCAGGAAACTGGGAAAAATTATCCACTGGAGATAAAAACTTTTCTGCCTAACTCACCCATTCCTAACATTAGGAAGCCGGGGTGGATTCAACCGGTGTTACTACCAGTTCGGTGATTATGTTTTGTGTGTGCATGCATGATTTGCACGCATGCGCACCAGGTGCGCACTACATGTGCATGTAATACACCTAAAGCTGTGCCGCCCGGACAGCTGATAAGCGCTGCGTGCAGGTGCGCAGCATTTGAAAAAGCACTTTTTTCCTGCTTTTTCAACCTCAGCTATGCCACGCAAAGCAGCTGAGGTTGAAAAAGCAGGAAATAAAGGACAGTAAGAGCCCGGGCGGGCGGGCAGGCCAAACAGCAGCAGACACAGAATCAGTTCTGTGACTGCTGCTCTTCAGAGCTACCAGTTCCAGGGGTGGGATGCTACCGGTTCTGCCCGGCTCTATAAAAACGTAATCACCGAACTGGTAGTAACACCGATTGAATCCCACCCCTGACCGGTTCTATAGAGCCGGGCAGAACCAGTAGCACCCCACCTCTGTAGGAAGCCTTATACCCTCCCACACTGTAGCACTTGACAAGATATCTGCAATTTGGGGGGGGATGATTCCTAAACATCCAAGTGTATTTGGATCTTTATGAGGGCTGTTGTAGATGGTAAAATATGAATTCATGCCCTAATCCTGCCATTTCCTTCACTCAGCCCCACAATGATAGTTGGAAGAGAAAGCGATAATTCTTACCACATGCTGTCTGGCATTTCTGGAAGAAAGGCTGAGACATAAAGTATAGTAAGTAGGTGGCCTTCCCATGAATCTATAGACCTTCGTTGTTGTGCCAAGAAATAAAGTAGAGCAAACAAAATGCAATTACCTAGGCAAATGAATATCTTGTGCCGTATAAGAATTGACATGATAGGCAAGCTAGGTAAGGCTTAATTCCTGTCGATTCAGCTAAAAGACTCTAAAGCAATTCTTGTAGTCTGATCAAGTAAACGGAAATATTTCAAAATGTGGCAAAGAGCACAGGAGTGTTCTTCACTTTTAAGAGAGGTTTTGGTCCTTCAGTAAAGGAAATCGGGAGAAAAAAGTTCAAACAATTCAAAGAGGTCCCACTTGTATTCAGTAATATATGACAGAGTTTTACTTATTGCTTTGTAAAATTTTGTATTATCATTATAACAGTCTGCAGTTAAAGTCACAATCTAAGATTGGTGGAAAGTTAATAATTTAAGTGCTAACCAAGACCTAAGGATTATGCGGAGTCTGAGTTCCACCACATGTTTGTTGGACCCGTGTCCTTCCTGGTTGGCTTATGCCTCCAGGGAGGCCACCTACGGTCAACGCTTCTTTAGGGGAGGGTGTTTTTCCCTCCGTCTTGAAGGAGGCGGTGGTGAGACTCCTCCTGAAGAAGCCTGCCCTGGACCCGACCGTGTTAGACAACTTCCGTCCAGTCTCCAACCTTCGCTTTTTGGCGAAGGTTGTTGAGAGTGTGGTGGCTCAGCAGTTTCCACTTTTCCTGGATGAAGCGGACTACCTGGATCCGTACCAATCGGGCTTCCGGCCCGGTTTCAGCACAGAGACAGCATTGGTCGCACTGTTGGATGATCTCTGGAGGGCGCAGGACAGGGGTTTTTCCTCTGTCCTAGTCCTATTAGATCTCTCAGCGGCTTCGATACCATCGACCATGGTATCCTTTGCGGCGGGGGGTTGGGAGTGGGGGGGCACTGTTCTTCGGTGGTTCACCTCCTACCGCTCGGGGCAGTTGCAATCGGTGTTGGCAGGGGGGCAGAGGTCGGCCCGGCTCACTTGTGGGGTGCCTCAGGGGTCGGTCCTCTCCCCTCTTCTATTTAATATCTACATGAAGCCGCTGGACGAGATCATCCGTGGCTTTGGGGTGAGGTACCATCAGTACGCTGATGATACCCAGCTGTACATCTCCACCCCAAACCAGATCAGTGATGCCCTCTCCGTGATGACCCATTGTCTGGATGCGGTACGGATCTGGATGGACGGAAACATGTTTCAACTCAACCCGGCCAAGACTGAGTGCCTGTGCATACCAGCATCTCGGTCCAGTCAGGAATGTCCATCGTTGGCCATAAGGGGAGAGGAGTTGCCCCCTGTGGATAGGGCGCGGAATCTGGGGGTCCTCCTGGATGCACGGCTCCAGTTGGAGGAGCAGGTGGGGGCCGTTGCCAGGGGGACCTTTGCCCAGGTCCGGCTGGTTCATCAGCTTCGCCCATTTCTGGACCAAGATGCCTTGCACACAGTCACTCATGCCCTTGTTACCTCCAGACTCGACTACTGCAATGCTCTTTATTTAGGACTGCTCTTGCATACCATCCGGAGATTGCAGCTGGTGCAGAATGCGGCCGCGCGGGTGGTGATGGGAGTTTCCCGATTCTCCCATATTACCCCCCTCCTGCGCGACCTGCATTGGTTGCCGGTTGCACTCCGGGTGAGATTCAAGGTTTTGGTTTTAACATTCAAAGTCCTACACGACATGGGTCCGCGATATTTAAGGGAGCGAGTGCCAATCACCCTGTGCGAGCACACAGGCAAGGGCTTCTCGGGGTTCCGTTGACAAGCCAATGTCGGCTGGCGGTCCCCCGGCTATGAGCCTACTCTGTGGCGGTCCCCGACCTATGGAACCAGCTACCCCTGGGGCTCCGTCTGGCCCCTGACCTTCGCACCTTCTGCCACGACCTGAAGACCTGGTTGTTTGACCAATCCGGGCTGTGACTCCCTCCAGGGGGTGGGGATGGTTCTTAACTTATTTTAAATTTTAGATTAGTTATTATTGGGCTTGTGATTTGTTTAATTCTCTTTTAATTATTTGTTGTTGTTGTATGTTTTAGTTGTGAGCCGCCCTGAGTCTTCAGAGATGGGGTGGCATACAAGTCCAAATAATAAATAAATAAATAAATAAGAATTATTAAGGTAATAACTAAGGTTGTAAGAACCCACGCAGGATGAGTTTTTTGTAATTTTAAGATGGTCAAGTCTGATAAATTCAATATTTCCAGATATTGAGGAAGTCCTTTAGGCATTGCTTCAAAGGCTCCAAGCATGACTGGAATGACAGATTTCTTTTTCCATAAGTATTTGACCTTCATCTGCAAGTGCCAATATTTTGTAATTTTTTCCAATTATTTTTCCTCAATCCTAGCATCACCTACTATAGCAACATCTATGAGCTGGACTTTCTTCTTTTCAAAAGCTGTTATATCGTATATGTCATGACCAAGATGATTGTCTATTTGGATCTAAAGTTCCATAACATCTTTTTCTAAAAATTACATTTATATGCCGCCCTTCTCCGAAGACTCAGGGCGGCTTACAATATTTGGAGCACAACCCAATGCTCACAGCAATAGCCTTCATTCCACTGTATATGCCTGCTTCTTACTAAGTGGCATTTTTACAAAGTCAGCTTATTGCCCCCAACAATCTTGGGTCCTCACTTTACCTACCCCGAGAGGATGGAAGACTGAGTCAACCTTGAGCCTGGTGGGATTTGAGCCTGCAGTAATTGCAGGCAGCTGGAACTTAAGTGCTAGGCATTTAACAGCCTGCACCACCAAGGCCCACGCATTTTCCAAAATCTTTTCAACTTGATGGTCCCAGTATTTTTACTTATTATTATATACACAAAAATGTGAAATCAATATGCCACTTCTCTAAGTAGTATTAGCCTTCACTTGTAGAGTTCTTCCCAAGAATTTAGGATGTTGTAATCTATCAGCATAGTATAAGCAGTGGAAACTGACAGATGACAATTTTATCAATGTACATATTTTCTAAATGCCATCCAAATTTTTTGGGGTATAACCCTCAGTGTGCCAATAACCCCTGGGACCACCACAGCCAGCTTATGTTATTATCTTTCCATTTCGATTTTCAGATTTTGACACTTTGTGATCTTCTCCAATCTACAGTTTCTGGTATTGTCAAATCAATTATCCGCACTTCCTTCTTTTCAACTAGAGTTAAATCCTGTGTTTTACGAGCCAAGACTTGTAGTTTGTATTCAGAAATCCCACAATATTTTAACCTGCTCATTTTCAACTACATTTGCATTGCCACCAGTTTTTCTTTACTGGCACACGGTAATTTTTACAGATGTTCCCATAAATCATTTTGGTGACTGTGTATGCCATTATTTATAATCAATTTGTGCAATCTTCTTGCACAAGCTGACTACCTGTCTTTTTGCACAATCTGCACTTTGTTGAAAGCATTTGATGATTTTTCCATTTGGTCCTTGATTGCATTAGTTTGAATAGCTTGCTTTTGAGCAGCCAAAAATCAAGCCCTTCAGTTTCTTTTTTAATATTCCGGTTGTAAGCCATTGCCAGATTTTATCTTTATCCACTTTCCCTTTGATCATTTGGAGAAATTGACTATGTAATGCTTTTGCTTGCCAGCATTCTGTTCTTAGTTTTATTAGATTATTTCAATATTTATGTTTTGTTTCCTGTATATTCATCAAGTTCCAATTTTTTTAACTTGCATCATGCTTATTCTTGGCTGACTTTTATGTAATCAACCAATGCATGTTTTTTTTCTTCTTTGATAGTTTATTTGACTTGAAATAAATCCCTGCCTCCATTTCTGTGGGGCAGATATAATTTATTAATATCACTATAGGCAGAGGTGGTATTCAGCAGCTTCTGACCAGTTCTGGAGAATCAGTAGCGGAAATTTTGAGTAGTTTGGGGAACCAGCAAATACCACCTCTGACTGGAGATTTTATAGTATCCTTCCCCTGCCATACCCACCAAGCCATGCCCACAAAACCAGTAGTAAAAAAATGTGAATCCCACCACTGACTATAGGGAAGTATTGCTAATGAATAGATTTCTTGTTTTTTGATCCAAGCTGTCCAGTTCAGCTTATACCCAGTTAATAATTCCAGCAATGTATCACATCACAGGTATGGCTTAAGTATTGATAACTTTGCTAGTGTTTTTACCATTCAGTTTTGTCTTTAGAAATTTTCTCACTGTTTGGATGTATTCTTTACTAATCACATTTTAAATTTGTCCATAGTAATGATATCAAATTGTAAATTGCCCAGATTGTATTCTGTATCCTGATGGTTTGTTCATTTGGCATGCCAATTCTGTTACTCTTTGTGATTTTATCCTGATTTCTGTAGCACTTTTCTCTAAGCCAAATGCCATTGCTATATCTATACTAAAAAAATTTACAGTATAAGTCAATGACTGAATTTTGATTTCTGGTTTTTCATAAAGCTTCAGATTATCCATATAAAAATGTGAGATTTTATTATTATTTTATCATTTTTGTTGGATGGTAGCAAAGACTTTTCTTCAAAATCACTGAAAGTAGAATCATAGCAATGACAAATAATAAGGGTAATAATGAGTTAGCTTGGAAGATGCCTATCCTAATATTGATGAGCCCACATTTTTCATTTCTAACTACCAGCTCTGTTTTTCACTGCTTCATTATTTTTTCTATAAACATTTTAATGTTCTTTAATGATGCTAGTTGCTTCCAAACATTTGATGATCCAGGTTTGTGGTAATGAATCAAACGTCTTTTTATAATCAATTCAGATCATATGGAAATTGGTTTTTTGCCTTCTGGCATTCTCCAAAATCTTTTTATATATTAAAAGATGATCTTTTGTACCTCCAATTTTCCTTCTGTTTTCTTTCTATTCTATCGGAAGGGTATTATTTTTTTCTAAATAATCTTGAATGTTGTTTGCTATTATACCTGCGAGTCATCAAACAGTGTATGCAAGCATGTTATCATCCTATAGTTTCCTGGTGTTGACCTCTTTGCTGGGTCTTTTTGAATCAGATAGGGTTTGCCAGTTATTATTATGATTAATAAGAAGAAGACGACGATGTCTGAATGACTGTGGCAAAAGAAAGCGAAGATAGCACCAATAGTAATAGTCACCTTGGATGTAATCCCAAAATAACTAGAACACCACTTGAACACCATCAGCATTGACAAAATCACCATCAGTCAATTGCAAAAGGCAGCTTTACTCACAACTTGTATTCTGCAATCATACTTTTGGCGCCATCAAAGAATAACATCTGTCGATCCCAGGTCCTTGGGAAGGACTCAGTAGGTAGACAAAAATGTCAAATCCAGTCTAAACATCTGGCCGACTATGTGATGAACCATCATCATCATCATCCTCATTGCTTTAGATCTGATAAATTAGACTTTCCAAATCTTGTTTCTTTAGTAACATGCTTGCCAAAGGCTTGATATATCTACTCTGAAAAGTCTCCCACAAACAGGTTACTAAAGAATGTAGTTATAGCCATCAAGTAATAAGAATTTAAAATTGAAGCAATGATGAAAGTTGAATTTTTCAATGGATAACTGGTTGTAAGAATACACATCTTAACTCCAATACTGAAAAAATGACAGTTCTGGAGAACATGAACCGCAAGGTGTTTATGATTTCTCAGAAGCATGTGATGCTGGTTGGCTATTGGGGCAAACAAGGTACCAGAATAGACTGCACAGCTCATCTTATATTTTTGGTTTCTGTGTTCTGTTTTAAGGATTATTCTGAAGCTGCTAACTCATCTCCTGGGTTAGTAAATGGGACTAAAAGAGGCATTCGCAAATGGAACCACGTGTACATAGAAATTAGAAATTAGTACAGACAGAAACAAATAAAAGGTCTTGGCTGTAAAGGAAAGGGAGTGCATAAATGAACCAAGTAAAGGAAGCTGATGGAGGAAAAGAATTAGTTACCAGTGCCAGATTTCAAGGATTTAATTATTCGGAAAGTTAAAAAAAAATAGCGAAAGCCTCAGAACTAAGGTCAGCTATTTTGCTTGGGTTGGAACACAGCTTTTCCTATACCCACAAATGTATCAAGTCCCATTTCCCATATCTGCAAGGAGCTGTGATGATAATGAATCCACAGGGTAGATTGGACTTGAAATGGTATAAACAGAAAATACCGAGAATCACTTAGGAGGAGACAACAGATCAATTCTTGTATCAATAAATTACACAAATAAATAAATGCATATGTGCAGAGGGGAACATGAGAGGAACTCGATGAATATATGTAGCAATCATCCCAGATTTAAAAAAAAGCAAAAGCTATAACATTATAGATGGAGAACATTATTACAATTGTGAACTGTTAGGGCTGCTTGCCAATGAAGATAATGCAGCTTCACCAAGTAACAAGATTAAAAAATGAATTCCCTGCCCCCAAGGGACTTTAATCAACATTTCCATTATATGGAGTGTAATGATTGGGTCAAATGAAAGGCCTGTGAAGTGCAACGTCTTGTTTCCTACATCTGCCAACTGGATAACTGTAGGAAGCCCACAGGCATAGTAGGAAATCAAGTCCTTTTCTCTGCAAACAGCATTCAGTAGCATCAGCAGTAGCCCCTTCGAATTCTGGCTATGGAACTTCCATTTAAAGTCCCTTCCTAACTAGGAAGGGAAAGGGAAAGCCAATCAAGAATAAATGCCAGCCAAACACAAAATCTATGTATTAGATCTTGTTTCAATTGAAGAGAAGAATGTCGGTGTTAAGTTGGTGGCTTCGAAAACCAAGCACCACAAAAATATTTCTTAGGCTGGAATTCTAGGTAACAGGAGTCAGCAAAGGACAGAGAAAGGAGGGAAAGTATTTAGATGTCAGGAGACCATTGCAGAGAGTTTAAAAAAGAGGGGGGGGATTCAATCTTGTTGTTAGAAAAGATTTTCAAAACATGGAGGCACAGTTACTTTAAGTCTATTAGGAGTTATATTAGTCACTTCTTGCCATGACTGATAACAATATGGAGGAAAAGGACACTCTACTATAAAGAGATTGATGTCGTATCAGAGGAATGTCAGAAAGGAGACAAAGAAACCTGGAGAGGGGAAACAAGGATAGAAAGTTAACCAGGGAGGGAAAGAGAGGGGTATCATGAGCACTCCTGTAGCTGGGCCAAAGAAAATCCCTGCGGCCACATGTGCTCACTGACCTGAGCCATTTCATGATGAATGCACATCTTTCCCTCCCATGTGAAGGCCTCCGGAAAAGACAGGTCAGAAAGCAGGGGGAAAGCCAAAAGACCAGGCTGCAATGAATGAAAACAAGAAGTGTTGGGATGTGCAGGACTTGGACAAGAAAGGGAAGAGAACCAGAAGATAAAAAAGGAGACAAACAAAGAGGCCATAGCTTAAATTATCTCCCCGTTCATTCACTGTTTATAAACCATCCGACAGTATGGTTATACCTTCATCCTCCCCCCACCCCTATTCCCAATTCCCAATTCTTCTTCTGTTTGTTTTGATAGTCCTGCTCTTTAAAAAAACTGGGGTCAATCATCTTAAAGGCATCCTACACTTCCTTCACTTTCTTGCTTTAACTCATCCAGATGATAGTGCTTCTTCAGCTATATGCGTCAAAGCAGCCACTGAGGAAGGATCCCCTCCCCAACGTCCCATGTTTATAGTATAGAAATCCAATTATTTAAAGGAGCAGTGGGTTAGTTCCTCAACAGATAGCACAACTGCTTGCATGATCACAAGTGAGAGTGTGGCATAATTCCTCCCTTGATATGCCAGCCATCATCCATTTGACAATTGACAACAAACTGCAAACTAGTCTGCAGAGCAGGAATAGGAAAGCCAGACCACAACAAAGCCCATTTAAAATATTTCTATACCATATTATATTTAACTCCCAAGGTGTGATTATCAGTACCTGTACATAGGAGCCTTTTACTGTACGAGTTAACAGTAGAAAGGAGTCAGATGAGAAGTATTAATTATGATATGTTTTCTCTTCTCTTTTCAAAACATTTGCATATGTAGAAGTCACAGCAGTTCTATACAATCAAATACAAATTTATATATTTTGAATCCCCATCAAGTTTTCCTCAAGACCATGATTGGTAACTTGAGTTAAAAAATAAACTTCAGAAAGAATAAACATCTACCTATGAATAAGACCTACATTCTTCTCCTTTTGAATACCAGCAGTTTTCTCCCTTAAATTTTAATGAAGTTGCTACTCTGCCGAGTTGAACATGCTCCCTCCAAATATCTGCATAACTATATTCTCCAAAAACAAGAGCCAGTTTGGGGTAATGGCAAAGGAATCAGGCTAGAAACAGGGAGAAGGTGAGTTCTAGTCCCACCTTCTGAAAAACCTTCCAAGAAAAATGCAGGGATTTATCCAAGCAGTCTCCAAAAATTGGATATGATTGAATGAATGGGGGGAGAATCACCAAATAAAGCAAAAGTACCTCCTTGAAACTCAATTTAGCTCAATACTTTCTTGCCTCAAGGGTTGAATCAGCCCTGAAATCAGTACAATAGGTTTTTTTTTTAATTACTTCATAAATTACCGGGGATCCACAGATGTTCAGAAGATGAGAGGGATATAATTCCTCAGAAATATCATCTAAAGATTGCTATCAAGAATGGCAAGAGTCTCAGTGGCTCCTTAGGTTATCCTATACAGTTGCTGTAAACCCACATCATTTTTATATTAAAATTAAATCTGAGACTTTTGTTATAACTTTCTACTTTTTTTAGCATCATGCATGTTTTTTCTTCCTTTCTATAAACCCCAAGGACTAGAACTTTTAATATGAAAAAGCAACCATCAGAAATAACATCTTTTGTTACCTTTTGCAATGTGGACATTTATAATAACTCAAATAATTATAATGTTTTTCCAGATTCACAGAAGTTTAGTAGAGTTTCTCTGAATGGCAATAAATTTGGGGGTTTAATAATAAATCAGCATTTGAGCATATTTAGTATTTATTAAATATATAAATTGAAGAGTGGGGCTGACACAAGACACACTGTAAAAGCCAAGAAAACATAGCCTCTGGAATTTTTAATTTTTTGAGAACTGGAAAACTCAAGATTTGAGAATTTTGATCAGCTTTCCACCAGCCATACAATATATCTGGCATAAAATACTTAGAAGTGTCATTTAATAATCAGTACTCACAAAAGCAAAACTGCCTAGCAAAAGATCTTCAGCTAGCTCTGAAAACATTAGTCAGCAGCACATGCCACTTGTAAATAAAGAAGCTGTGGATAAGCATTCGACATAATGGGAAAGGTGGAAGGAAAGAGAGGAAGAAGACAACCAGCAACAAGATGGATGGATTCAATACCAGTGCCAGTGAGTGCACTGTGGGGAGACCTGAAAGAATAGATTAGGGATAGACTGGCATGAAGAACATTTACCTTATGGGATCACTAGGAATCAAAAATAATTTGATGGCACATAATCAATCAATAATACTTCTATTATGGAGTGAACCAACTTTGCATTTACCTTCTAGAGAAGTTGCTAGGCCAAGAAGGCACATTATCCATAGCCAAACCATTATCACTGCTTGTTCCTTCATTTTCCTGATGGTGTTAGGATCCATTTAGTTTCTCCAGCACTTCCAGCATCTTCCATAAACCAGAGTTACCACAACAGATATTCCAGAGGACAAGAAAGGCCACAAGTCTAAATGTCCCAAAGTGCAGGCAGCTCCGCATGAAAAGATGTGAAAGGCTCTGCAATACAAGAAGAAAGTGATAGACAAAAGCTATTATACCAATCCTTCTAAACCAACTAACCCTTAAAAACTCCCCAATTTAATACCTCACCAGGAAAGAAAAAATCATAAATCATTTTTTAATCAATTGTTTACTTAATTATTCTAAAAACTTACATACATTTGCCCTGAGAGAATTCCTTTTTGCACAAATTAGACTTCTCTTCGGGGCATTTCTCATTGCAAGCTCAACCTTTTTGCAAGATTGCATGCCACAGTATGTGTAGTGTCTATTCTAAACATTTTTGAAAGCACATTCCACTACAAATGATAGAAATTGAAACATAGGTTTATAGCATGATCCTCATTTTCATAGCTTCTTCCTCACTGTTCGATCTTTGGTCAGGTCTGTTCTGGTTGAAAAGTTACAGGTGGATTTTAAGACTGGTGCAAAGTATTGAAAGATGGTGAAATGGTAAAGAGGTTGGACTGGAATGAGTGAGATCTAGAATCTAATTTCCATACAGCCATGGAAATCTACAGTAACTTTAATCTAAATACTTTTTCTCCGTCCAGCCTACCTCACAAAGTAATCTTTAAAAAGTACAATTTGGGAGAAACCGCAGAATACCATTTAGATCTGCTAGAGGAAATGTCAGTTATGCAATCTAAAAATAAGTAAATATCCCCAGCCAAATCCCAATATCAGCTTTCCTTTTCACTTTTGTAATTTTTCAATTTTAATTTCATTACCTGCATCATGCCAGACCTAACAGTCTTTACATCCACTGTGAATAAAAAATATTATTTTCTGATTTTGCATAAACAGAGCCAAGTTGGTGCCATGGTTAATTCACCAGGCTAGAAACAGGGAGATTGTGAGTTCTAGTCCTGCTTTAGGCACAAAGCCAGCTGGTGATCTTGGGCCAGTCCCTGTCTCTCAGGCCTAGGTAATCAGGTAAGCACTTTCGGAAAAACCTTGCCAAGAAAACTTCAGGGACTTGTCCAGGCAATCGCCAGGAGTCAACTTCCATGTCCTGGCTTCAGCAAAGGCAGAAGCAATCCATGCAGTTGTTAAGCAAAGTATGGGCATGGAGCAGGGGCTTGGGGGCAGGAAAGCTCATCTGGAGAGCTGGCAGGAGACAGGCAGGGGGAAGGCAACAGAAAAAATGTTGAGGAAGCAGGAGAAGGAGAGTGCATGGGTAGACTAAAGCCTGAGGAGAAGGCATAATTCGACAGTCAGTAATCCAATATCAAGCAATAGCTTGAAAAGTACTGAGGGATGAGCCAGAGACTTGGTAAGGGACATGTTGAGGTCAAAGTAAAGCAGGAGTAGAGAACAGGAAAACAAGTGGCTTTCAGCAATGGAAGCTCTCCCCGCACACTTTAAATCCACTCTGCTCTAAGCAGACCCAGGTGAGGCTCTCCCTGCTCAGAGCTTGCCAATAATGACGCACTGGGCTTGGTTGTAGAACCAGCATCAGTTGTTGAAGTTGCTAGTGAGGCATTTAGTTCACCAGGGTGCAGGATTCTAATGCCAGGGAAGGTCGCCCTGCTTCTTGGAGTTTGGCTCTGAGGCCATGACATCAACATTCACTCGAAGCCATACACACACATAGCATCTTTGCATAGCAACCTTTTTCTGAACTCCCAAGAAATCATGCATGGGCTGTATATGCCCATGTACACGTTCTTTTCGATTCTGACTAAGTTTCATTAGTTATCCTGGGTTTTCTTCAATCATTACTTTTTCTATGCATCTTCTAATTATGACTGAATGAAGAGACATTGCTTTGATACCCAGGCTACCAAATTCACATTTCTGAAATCAGGATGTGAGTCAGGAAATAACTGAAATTCAGGATTTATATTTTTTTTTCAGCATGTTTCTGAACAGTTGTCCAAACAAATATGTGTGTGTTGGGGACATTGGTACAAAAATAACATTCTTGTTTAGAAAATGTACAAAGAAGCTTTTAATGTTAAGCGAAACTGCTTACAAAAAATTTTTGTAATTTTTATGTAAAGACTATGTAAAGACATGTGTTAGAAGTCATGTACACACAAAAAGTCAAAGTAGACAAAATAAAGTTTTCTATATAAAACGTATGCTTTATATGACATTGGACACTCAAGAAACTTTACAGAAGAAAGTCTTAATTGAATGAATTAATGGCATCACTCATATTAAGTGAACTAATTTCCCACATTCAGCAATTATGTACCACTGCATACCAGCTGATGGACAAATGTGCCATACCTGCCTCCATGCTTCCTAGATATCTGGCTGGAGATAGTGATGATTATTTTTTCTCCTTTTTATCAGCAGACACCAGGTGCCTTCTAAGAAAGATTAGTGGTCTTAATGCTATCAAGCAAAGGATATGAGAGGTTAAATTTGCTATTTCATCTTGAATGGATATTTTTCTGATAGGAGAAAATGGTGAAAATTGGAATGGACTGGAATGGAATGGAGTGGGAATCAGAATACAATGACTCCCGAGCCTTCTGAAAAGTTATATGACTGAAGCAGAACAACTGCATTATAAAAACTTATCTGAAAGGATTCACAGTACACACAATAGAGACATGCCAAAATTGCTTGCAACTGAAATAGATTTCCAGGCAATTCCCATTGTTGACTGGTAGGTCAGTATTTGCATTCCCTAAGACTCTGTAGGAATCTCAGTTTTTATTCGAGATGTTGACACCAGCTAAACTGTTTCCTACATAAATAATCTGACTTTATACACCCTGTCTTTCTCTAGCCAATATCTGCCACTCCTTGTTCTCAGAGGAACTACATGTGTCTAGTTATGCTTGAAAAAGAACAAATTTAAGAATAGGAGATTAGGAGATTTAGCAACTCCATCTTGCCTGGATATTTATTTGTCCATGTAGCATTGGTAGTATGGACTTGTAATCAGTCAGAAATAAGAGCATAGAAACCAAAATATAAATATTTCTCTTCAGAAACTCAAAAGCCACATAATTTGTACTTTGCATCTGGGATGTATTGTATGATTCTGTTATGCAGGCAGGATCTCAGTAAAAAAAAAAGAAACAAAATACAACAGCATTTTTACTTGGCCAACTTGGAAATCTCTATCTCATTTTCCATGGCATCTATTTAATTTATTCATAAAGCCCACAAATCCAGAATGATGAATTTGAATAGGCTCATCCAGCCATCTGTCACCTATGACCCAGGAAACTCAATGGAAGAATTCTTACAAATTTCAAGTAAACAAGCATTTCTGAAAGCCAAAAAGGGTGTCAGAACTGAGTGCACAGCTTTCTTCTGGCACATATCCAAAGCAAGCACCAAGCAACTGAAGTCTAAAGGGAAGCATCTTTTTACAATTTCCAATCTTTAAAACTTTGGGCAAAGACATTCTTGTTGGCCTATCCACTGAAGTTTTTGATATCCAGATGTCCTAAAATGGCCTGAAAGGTCTGAAAGTTGCCAGGTCTCAAGGTATGACCAGAATTTGTAAGGATTTGTTCTACTGTGCTCTGCACTGTAGCATTTCTGAAAGTTGGACAAAAGGCATAGGTGAAGTTATTTTCTTCTTGCAAGATCCAATCTGGGTCAGTCACCAGGAACCTCTGGTGCTGGTGATCGACCCAGATTGGATATTGCAACATTTTCCTGGGACACAAGTTTTCTTTTAATGTTTGCTACTCATCAGTTTTTACCAGACAAAGGGTTCAATTAAAATCTTTCTGTGGTTCATAGGCACTATTTCCACCTCTCTACTAGTCTCTTTCTCTTATGTTATTTCCACCCTCTTTGCAACATCATTGCTTATCTTCCAGGTTCCTTAGGAGCATCCACTCATCAGAAATCCTGGAAAGTAGTTCAAGGTCACCAAAGTCAAGGGGAAAAAATGGAAAGAGTTGATCAGATTGGAAGACTTTATAAGGACTGAATTTGCAAGCTATCTTGAGAAAGCTACAAAAACTCATAGGCACCAATTCACTCAAAGTATGTAACAGCAGCCAACAGTGCAACCCCATACAAGTCAGTAATAAGGTTAACAAGAATTGTTTATGAGAAACAGCCCCGAATAAAGAAACTATTGGACTGACTAGAGTTGTTGAAATTGGAAAGTTGGAATTGTTAATTAAAAACTCTTTAGCAATTAACACTCAAAAGTAGGCCTGGATATACATAAAGCCAAACAACTACAAAACTATTTTGCCAGAATGGAGTAGCAAAACTACTAAGCTTGTATGAAGGCAGTAACTTTTAAACTCCCTTTCCTTTGCATGTTTACTCACATTTTGGGGGCAGTAAGTATCTAAATTCTTGATATTGAGGTAGATGATTAAGCTATTTCAATTGCTAGATTCAACCTAGTTTTAAAAAATTAAAATCTTTGCCTGCGATATTGCTTCCTATATGATGTCCCAATTATTTATCTCCTTATTCAACTCAACCTGGCCAAGACTGAGTGGCTGTACATACTGGCATCTCGGATTATTCAGGATATACCATTGTTGGTCATGGGGGGAGAGGTATTGCCCCCCATGGACAGGGCGCGCAACCTGGGCGTCCGCCTGGATACACAGCTCAGTTTGGAGGAGCAGGTGGGAGCTGTGGCCAAGGGGGCATTTGCCCAGGTGCATCTGGTCCACCAGCTGCGCCCATACCTGAGCCGAGATGCCCTAGGGACAGTCACTCATGCACTCGTCACTTCCCGAATTGACTACTGCAACGCTCTCTACATGGGACTGCCCTTGTGGACCACCTGGAGGTTGCAGCTGGTGCAGATGCGGCCGCGTGGGTTGTGATGGGAGTGCCCCAATACTCCCATGTTTTACACCCCTCCTGTGCGACCTGCATTGGTTGCCGGTTGCCTTCCGGATGAGATTCAAGGTATTAGTGACAACATATAAAGTCCTACGTGGCTTGGGTCTGGGGTACTTGCGGGAATGTCTCCTGCCGGCATCACACTCCGATCGCCCTGTACGCTCCCACAGGCAGGGCCTCCTTGGGGTAGCGTTGACCAGACATTGTTGGCTGGTGGTGCTCAGGGGTAGGGCCTTCTCTGTGGGCGCACCCACCCTGTGGAATCAGCTCCCCTTGGACATTCATTTGGCCCCTGATCTCCGCTCCTTCCGCCGCGACCTGAAGACCTGGTTATTTCAGCAGGCCGGCCTGGACTGATCCAAAGGCGGGGCGGGGGGGGTCTTTTCTTTTTTTAAAGTAATTTTAATTGTTTTAATATTGGGCTTGTATTGTTTAATCGTTTTTTAGGTAAATTATTCTATTGTGTTTTATATTGTGAGCCGCCCTGAGTGCTTAGGGAGAGAAGGCGGCATACAAGTCTAATAATAATAATAATAATAATAATAATTATTATTATTATTATTATTATTATTATTATTATTATTATTTCAAGAGATTTCCAGCTGACCCAATATCTGTCATGTAGATGAGATGGGTAGCTATATAAACTTTATAAATCAATGAAGCTTTTCAACAGTTAATTCTGCAATGAGCTCACTGCTCTACAGACAGTAAGAAGAACACCATAAAAGCTCACCAGCAACCTTAAATGATCTTAGTGATAACTGGATCAAACGTTTTTTATTGGATAAAAGTTGGGGGCAATTTTAGTCACTAATAAAATACAGATTCCCTTCTGCAAATCTGTAAGTACCAGCTACATTCATATGTAACAAAATACTGTTGTGCAAACACCTTTTTCTTCACTTTACATTCACAATTGGAGGATTTGCCTACACACATGCAAAAGCAGAGAGGAGTGAAAGTGAATTCCCCTACTTTCCCTCCTCTCCAGGAGTAGGAAAAGTGAGAAGGAAAAGAGAGAAGGAAAAGAAGAAAGAACAACAATGCAACATATGGTTTCATTTTGCTCAATTCCTGCTTATCTTCATGCAAGGCTGGCTGCATTTTGAGGCTTGGCCCCTTTCCAAGTAATGAAGCCATACAGATTGGAGCAAGTGTCAGTTTAAAGTTGGCGTGGGTGAGTTTCCTAATCTTGAAATGCACCATTGTACATACCTTTTGACTAATAGAAAATTGTGGACATCTTCACTTAATGCAAATTCAGCGTCTTTTTGGAATATTTGGAGAGCTAGTTTAGTCTAGCGGTTAAGGCAGCAGGCTAGAAGCTAGAGAGTTCTAGTCTCCACTTAAACAAGAAAGCTACCTGGGGAATAATAATAATAAGTAATAAGCAGGCATATACAATGGAATGAAGGCTATTGCTGAGCACATTGGGTTGTGCTCCAAACATTGTAAGCCGCCCTGAGTCTCCGGAGAAGGGCAGCATATAAATATGAATAAAATAAATAAATAAATAATTGGGGCCAGTCACTCTCTTTCAGCCAACCCACTTCACAGGATTGTTGTGGAGAAAACAGAAGGAGGAAGGGATATTATGTATGTTCGCCACCCTGAGTTACTTATAAAATATTGATAAAGTTACTTATAAAGACCATACATTAAGGGATATAATAAAGAAGTGGTTAAAATTCTAATAAATAAAATACATTTGTATATCACACTTTTTACTTAATTGGACTGCTTGGGGTCCAGAATATATTAGAACTGCTATATTTTTTGTTTCTATCATATCAATTCAACAACAGATATATCATTTCTGGAAAATGTGTTCCGATCATTCTTCTCATGCTAAATTAACACTATGGGACCATTCAGATTTAAAACTCTTTTAAAAACAATTTTATGGTAGATATGAATGGGTGCTAGGATCCTTACACTGGACCAACTAGTGGATGATGAAAATGGGGGGGGGGTTTGCATTTTTTAGAATAAAAGATAAATACCATTCGTAAATTGCAATCCACTGGCAGCATTTACAATTACAACATATTTCTACTACCTAGAAATTTACAGCTAGACAATAGGAAAATATTCTCTGTGATACTATTACAGCCAAGAGATTAGTTGGAAAGACAAATATATGCCAGTGGATTGAAAACCTAATGTTACTATTGTCTTATGAATAAGTTGCCCATAGATGTAGATCATGCATGGCTGATTACAATGAAACATAATCATATTTCATTGAAACATGTAAAAATCACATATATAAAGCCATATATACAGAAAAGCTCTCCTCCTCCAATGTATCCAGACTGGTTGCTAAATCTTAGTCTGACAAATAAGACCATAAATAAAGAGAAGTCATTGAGAATAGGGTGTATATATAGTCTTCCTAGCACCTGAGGTAGGACAAGAATCTATGGATGGAAAACTTTACAGTGAGAAATCCAAACTGAACCAAACAGAAATCTCCTGACTATGAGAGCTATTCAGTAATGGAACAACCTGCCTCTTAAGGTGGGTTCTCCATTACTGGGTGTTTTCAACATAAGAATGGACACCCGTTTGTCCAGATGCTATGAGGTTTCATGCACTGGCAGGGATTTGGACTAAAAAACCTCCAAGGTCTCTTTCAACCCTTAGAATTCTATGATTCTAAGAGTGAGGATATAGCACGCTTAGCTGCACCTATGATGCTATCTTGGTGATGTATCCCAGCCTTTCTGGAACATACAACTTCAAAAAATAGGGCCATTTGAGGAAGAAATATGTCTGCTCCAAAATGTCTCCTTTACGTCAATGGTGGTACCCAAACTTTTTGACTCCATGGACCAGTAGCGGTGGGTAGTAGTAGTGGGGGTAGGGGATCGTATTGTGCATGCAACCTTATCTCATGCATGCACAAATGGAGTTTTGCATGTCAGGATTCCGGCAGTTACTCCAATTAAATCATGGGCCTTGAGCCACACTCCCAAAACTAAAGAGGATTTATTTGAAGATAACATTCTACATCTGGCACTAATCTGGGTGCAGCCAACTCTGAGATACGTAATTCACTGTCACCCTTTTCCTGCTTTTCTCCCCACCCCTCTGGGTGTATCATCCAACGAAGAAGCATCTGTTAAGTTTGCATGAAGAGTCAGACGCGAAGAGCTTCAGTGAAGAGTTTATTAGTGACTACAGCTCGAATCTTGGCTGGGCTACGGCTGCTACTTATAGCCAGCAGCCGCAGTTGCCAGCCAATCAGAGTGCAGGGTTTTCCCACACTTTTCAAACCAATCATATTTGACATTTTACAAGAACAATTCAAACTAAACCAATGACATTCAAACCTACATATATAACAACATCCATAGCCAAGAGTCATCAATCATGCTCTCCAATTAGATTTTTTCGAGGCAGAAGCTTCAGCCACCTAATCAGCCTTAGAAGAAAATACGAATGGAATGTACTTTCGATTTACCCTGTTGTCTGCTCTTTGAAACTCCCCTCCCCTTCTTTCTGTTGTCAACTATAAAACATGTTCACAAAATGTTTTATGAGTTGACATTGCGTGGACTGGGTCCTAATGGGCCATGGACTGGTACCAGACTGGGGCCTGGGGACCCCTGCTCTAGATTATCCATTATCTGCTGCCTAAAGCTACTACCATCATAATGCTGGAACCATTCCTCCTTAAATGAGAAAGGTTCATGATTCAAAATAAATCTAATCAGTTGCAGTACAAACTACCTAAGGAAGATCTGTAGTTCCATTTCCTATTTTTTACAGCTTAAAATTTAGTCAACAGTTTAAAAAAACTGACCATAAACCTGGCTCATTTCCTTGGAAAATTAAAATGGTAAGATTTCACCTTCATGTGAAAGACAAGTCAGGAACCAAGTGAAACAGAACTAAAACAGAACTAAATCCTAGTTTAATTCTATCCTTGGCCATATGGGAAGAAGTTAAGGAAAGCAGAAACCATACAGTCTAGCACTTAATGCTGGTTATTTTCTACTCTGGGTGTGCCTAAAATGTTACATTAATGTTTTAGATGCTAGATGAATAATTACTTTACTATCTTCACAAAAACCTATCCACATAACTTTGGCTTGGTGTCAAATTGAAGATTGCAAAACAGCTATATAAAAGGTGGTATTTTAAAAAAAAATCAAGAGGCTATTCTCTTCTTTACCAAACAATCTATTAAGTAAATCCAATGTATAAATGAATGAGTAGAGACTTGTAATTACTGTTCTATAGCAACTTAAATTTTGTTTGTGCTTTAAGCCATTTCTAAAATTGCTGGTAAATGTATTGTGCATGATCCATTGAAAGATAAACTCTCTTTAGTTCAAATGAATACAGAGAAAAGAAATCTAAATATTTGCTTAACTCTTCCACCAAAAAATCACCACAATTTAAAACAACTTAACCTCACCTAATCTAAATATCTTGGTATACATTTCTTTATATGTAACTCAAAGTGCTTGTAGTAGATAGTGCTTATAGCAGTAAAGTGACTTTTTTTAACAATTAGTATGTACTTTTCTTTTAAAAAATACCTGATGTACAAGTGAGAAACTTCTGAGTGTATTACTGCGCCACACATCTCTTTTTTTCTGCTCAATCATGTCCAATTCTAGGAGGCTGCCTGAACAAGTCCCTGAAGTTTTCTTCACAAGGTTTTTCAGATTGGTTTGCCACTTGCCTCCTTCCTAGGGCTGAGAGAAAATGGCTGGCCCAAGGTCACCCAGCTGGATTTGTACCTAAGGTAGAATTAGAATTCATGGTTTCTCAATTTCTAGCCTAATGCCTTAAGATCAAACTTGCTCTCATGTGTCTTTTTACTTTAGTATAAAAGTAAAAGGCTTTATTTTATACAATAAAGAGGGTGTTCAACCCTAAAGCTGGTTGTTGGATTAAATGAGAAGTTGTTCCCGTAATTATTCTTGCCTTTTTTGACTCTTGCCTTTGTATTTAATACATTTAATATTTTAATATTTATGATTTTAATTGTAAGCCACCCAGAGTTGTTTTTTTAAAGTGCGATGGGCAGCATACAATTTTTAAGAAGAAATATTCATAACTTGGAAAACTATTTGGCATTGCCAGAAAATTGGTCAAAAATGTAGAAACTGCAGTTCAGATTTTCTACATGTAAGGCCATGCTCTTTGGGAAAAAGAATCCACTGGCAGGGTAGAGTAATGGGGCTACAGTGTCAGACAGAACAACAGAAGAAAACATTGCTGCAGGGGTTGACTGCAAAATGAGTAGACAATGCAGCCAGGCAGCTGTGAAGTCAAACAAAATTCTGGAGGGATCACAAGCAGGAAAAAGGAGGTTTTAATCTAGCTATATAGGGCTTTACCCAGACACCATTTGGAATACTGTGTCCATGTGGGAGATATTTTCAAATTATTATTTGTGTGTAAATATTTCAAATATATTTTAGTCAATCAGGAGAGCTGCAAGATTGGAACCTTTTTGTAACTGACTCTGTGAGGGTATATTTATTTATTTATTTATTATTTGAACTTGTATGCCGCCCCATCTCCGAAGACTCGGGGTGGCTCACAACTAAAAAAACAGACAATAAATACTTAAAAAACAATTAGATTAGTTTACAAGCCCAAATACTAAAACAGATTTACACAATTAACATTAAAACCTATCCCCCCCCCAGGAAGGGGTCACAGCCCGGGTTGGTCAAATAACCAGGTCTTTAAATCATATATAAGCCCCTCCCACCAAGTTACTTGCTGCTTAGCAGAAGGACAGAGAGAGAAGCAGGCCCTTGTCTGTTAGCTAAGTCAGGGATTGATCAGTTAAATGTAAATAGGTTTATTGAATAAAAGAATCTGTTGTTATTTTAAAATGGCCTGGCAAATCTTTTGGTTATAGTTACATTGGCACGATTCATCGATTACCTTTCACAGTCCAGTTCTGAAGATCTCACTTAAAAAAGATATGGATAAGATCGAGCAAGTCTAGAGATAGGCAACAAAAATGGTGCAAGGTCTGAGGGACAAAATGTATCAGGAAAGATTGGAGATACTGAATATTTACAGTTCAGATGACAGAAGAGAAAGGGGAAACACAATTTAAATCTTTAAATATATTAATGGTATGGATAAGGTTCTAGAAAGCAGTCTTTTCAATGTTAAGCAAAAATCAAGAACACGGGGGCATAAGCTCAAGCTGACAGGAGAGAAGTTCAAAAGTAATATTAGAAAGTATTACTTCACAAAAAGAGTAGTGGAAGCTTAGAACCAACTTCCAGTGGAGGGAGTGTTTAAATTGAATTTAAACTTGCTTGGAATGAACACATGTCCATCATCTGACCAAAATTCTAAAAATAAAAATAAAAAATTTAAAAAAAAACCTCAAAGGGCAGACTTGATGGACCACTAGGTCTTGTTCTGTCATCAGTTTTCTATGTTTGTAAAAAAAATGGAGAACCACAAAAAATAGTATTTTATTAAATGATGACCTATAAAGTAGGATTTTTTTTTCAGGAGGTGAAAACTATGATCCAATTTCAAATCATGAATGATTTGAATTTTGGATTGATGAGTACTAACTCACAGGACAAATTTACACCTACATTTGTGAGTTTAATAGCAGGTTAAAAAATCTTAGTCTTTCATATTCACTTCATTATTTTAGATTTGGAAAAAATATACATTTGACATATGTAAAAGGTTTTTTTTTTGTAGGTAATGAAATATTTATTACATGATAATCACCACTTATTGAAAGCCATCATCTTAATCACAAGCATTTTTGCTGCTTGTAAGAATGGATTAAGTAATCTCACCCACTCATACAGAGAAAAAAATTAAAATTTTTGAAATCTAGAGATGAGAGTTTCAGAGTGCCTACGACACATTATTCTGTACAGCAGAGAACTGGATCTCAGATTTATCCAGGGTACCAATTTTTCCTCCAGTTTTTCCAGCACAATTGGAAAGTCTAGAGTCAAATTTGGTTGGGCTACACAACAAATGCATCTCATTTGCTTTCAGTATCACCTCTTCTCCTGTTTGGCTATTTAAGACAATAACTGAAATTTGTTTTTTTAATGAAGTTGTTACATTAAGTTGTAGCATAAATAAATCTAATATGAAATAATTGTACATAATCAGAAATATGGCAAATTCTCTTGGTCTTTCAGAGCCACTGGGTCGTATTCTTAAGACAGTCAAACACAGAAGTAAAGATAGAAAGGGGTTTTCATACCCCAGATAAATCTTGCATGGATTTCCTGAAACAATATTATATAGTATGGATGCACAGTAAAGCTACCTTAAAGTTTCACTCCAGTTGATCAGATTGAATCACTCCTTCAATTTAAACCTTCATACTGAATTACTGAACCATGTTTAATAAAATCAAGTATATTTGAATTAGTTTGGATATTTGATGGGCTTTGGCAAGCACAGACTTACTTTTATCCAACTGAATTGATTGGATCCTGGCACTAGTACTTCACTCTCAATCGATGTAACTTCTGAGCAGAAAACAGATAATATTTAACATCCCTGGCAGATAACCTGCAGCTTCTGAACTACATCTATCACCTCCAGGGCTGCCCCAGCTAAGTAAGCCATAAATCAATTTCAGTTTCCCTGCATTTCAAAACTGGAAATGAGCAAATTTTGTAGTCCCAGTCCTTCAAAGAACCCCCTATTAAAAACCAAGAGAATGAAAAACCACTTTTGAAGTCACATTCCAGAAATTCTGGCCTTGGCCCTTCACAAAACATTAAACACCAGTTTTGGGCCACCTGATTTATCATAAAACAGGCATAGAATGGCACCCACATACTGGCTGATTCTTAAATCACAGTTTTTATGTATCAGGAGAAAATTCAATTTTCTCACTACATCCTTTCCAAATATTCTTTAAAATGGGAGTCTGTCTAGTAGTGTTTGTAGAGAATGACCAGCGTAGACCTTAGAGAGATAATAAAGAAACTGATCTGTTGTAAAAGCCATCTCAACCCATTATTGATTTTTTTAAAAATATATTCTTTTTTCATCATTTTAGTCCAGAATCATTAATTCTCCAAATTGTAATTCATTTTTTAAATATAGCTTCCTTAATGTTTAAAAAATAAAAAAAATTAAAATATTTTTAAATAAAAAAATAAAAACTAACAGAAAAACTCAGAGAATAGAAAGTCCTAATAGAGAGACAATTAGTGGATAGATGTGCAATAAAATAAATGATACAGAAACTAAAAGACAAAAAATGACTACTGATTACTTTTACAGCAGATCTAAATAAAGTTCAAAACTCTTGGTTTACAAATACAATGTAATCTCCATTTTTAAAAATAATATATAAATATTATTAATACTAAAATCCTTATATCATGATTTCATTTTGTTCTATTTCAGGCAAAAAGTGCAAAAGAGACTTCCAGCTGGTATGAAATTTAGCCAATATCTTTTCTTTAACCAGGTGAATTTTGTCATCCCAGACACCAAAACTCTTTACCAACCACTGTTCCATTGTGAATCTTTCCAACGCTGGGCATATAGAAAGTCTTGGTGCCATTATCATATACAAGAACAAAATGCCAATAATTTCTTCCAAACTATGATTTATTCTTTAAATAGCCCACTTTTTCATAATTAATAAGATCCTGACATTTCAACCAGAATTCTTCCATTAGAAGAAGATGCAGATGAGTAGATGGTGGAGGATTATCTTTCCATTTTCTCTCCAAGGACTCCAAATCAAAATCAACATCCCCTAAAATCTGTTTTTAACAAGGCCCACTGCTTGAGTCCACTAAGAGGTCGACAGTATTAAGCCAGACAAATGGCCGCTAAATTACCATACGGCAACTTCGTATTTTTATAATCTGGTCTTGGTTAATTTAATTCCCTTATTTATTTATTTGAAATAACTGATAAGATTCATGAACAAAAGCCCTTGAGACAGAGCTGGATAAAATTTAAATGCAACAATAACTACAAAAACCATTTGGGATAAAAGAAATATAACAAAGTTTGTAGCAGCAGCAGCAGCAGCAGCAGCAGCAGCAGCGTATGGAAAATTGTTGCAAAATGTACAGATCTTTAAAAGAAGCCAAGGTGGGAAAAACTGTCCAAGTTAAAGACCATGGAAAACAATATTGTAAGCTTTTTATTGCATGCATGCCAAGATGTAATAAAAGATTAGGCAAGTGATTTTCTGTGGATATTCCAGAAGCAGGTGCCACCACCAAATGAGTCCTCTGCCTCTCCTTATGGAGTGAAAGAATAGCAAATGCAGCTTCAAAGCTTAATACAGAGCCACACCTAGGCTCCTTCCAGTTTCAGTTTCCAAACAGTCCTCATTGGCTGACTTAGTTGCTATGCCTATTCATTAGCTGACCTTGTTACCATGCCCCTGCTTGAATATTCTGACAAAGGTCAATTTGGAAAAGGCAGATAAAAAGGAAAGAAGGAAGAGACAATCTTGGCTTAAGGCAGGAGAAAGATCCACAAAGTACTATGATACAAAATTGACGGATGTGTGGGACATGAAGGAGGAAGTGGGAGTAAAAGAGCAAAAAAGATATATCTAAAAACAGGTCTTTGTTCCATTCTTCCCCACAGAAGAGTATATATAAGAAAGAGATCAAAGCAATTGTCTTAATTTTCAAAGCACATACAATACTCTACAAAGCCTCCATGATACAGAGATAGAGATTCCTGATGTCAATCAACTGGCAAGCTGAAACAGGCCATCTTTATAGTGGTATAAAATCCAAAGTGTCAAGAACAGAGCTACACATTTAGGCAATGTCTAATATCTTTCAACCGTCTATTGTCAGGCAAGCAGGTCAGTTTTAAATTGACTGCACTTTTCATAGTAATCGGGAACTAGCAAGTTCTAATTTGCTACTAAGCTATATATTGCCCTGTTTCTCATAAAAAATATCTCTGACCAAGGCTTTAGCAAAATAATTTTGAACTGGCTATAAAAGGAAATTGAGATTCCATTCAAATCAGACTTAAACTTGGATTTTTCCGACTTAGCATGATCATAATGTTCATTAGCATAATTTAGCTAGCAAGGTAGCACAGTCACCTGGGAGCTACTGTTGTAAAATGTTGTAATATTCTGATATTATTAATAAAGTCTCTCATATTAAGCTTGATTCCTGGTTATGGCAAAGATACCTTTGTGTAGTTTTCTTGGTAACAAGACAGAAACAATTCAGTGCTGCCTTATTCCAAACTGACTTTCCCCCCACTTTCTTAGGCTAGTCCAGTGATGGCTAATCTTTTCATCATCGCGTGCCGACCCATAATGCAATGCGCATGTGACACCCCCACCCTCTGTCCATGCGCACGCGACCCCCCCGCACCACGCGCCTCTGCGCATGTGCACGTGACCATACACATCCCATCCCCAGCACACGCATGCACGACTCCCATGTGTGTGTCTCCCACGCGCATGCGCAGCAGATACCCGACAGCTGGCTGGCGGGGGGTGCGCATGCATGTGCAGTGGATCTGTTTTGGGTGACAGCTCACGTACCAGCAGAAATGGCTCTGCGTGCCACTTCCGGCACGCATGCCATAGGTTCACCATCATGGGGCTAGTTTATAATACTGGGATTTCTCAATGGTCTCCCATCCAAATATTATTTATTTATTTATTTATTTATTTATTTATTTATTTATTTATTTATTTATTTAATTGGACTTATAGGCCACCCTCTCTCCCAAGGGACTCAGGGCGGCTTACAATTAAAAAAAAAAAGAATACAAATATTAAAATAGAATTAAACTAAACTAAGCCCAATAAAATTTAAAACCTGATTAAAACTAAGAATTAATAAAAAAAAAACCACCACCACCCCATTCAGTCCAGGATGGCCTGTTGAAACAACCAGGTCTTTAGGTCGCGGCGAAAGGAACGGAGGTCAGGGGCCAACTGGAGCTCCAAGGGGAGCTGATTCCACAGGGTGGGTGCTCCCACAGAGGAGGCCCTACCCCTGGGCGCCGCCAACCGACAGTGTCTGGCCGACGGCACCCTCAGGAGGCCCTGCCTGTGGGAGCATTCAGGGCGATTGGAGGTCGATGCTGGCAGGAGACACTCTCGCAAGTACCCCGGACCCAAGCCATGAAGGACTTATATGTGATGACTAATGCCTTGAATCTCACCCGGAGGCAACCGGCAGCCAATGCAGGTCGCGCAGGAGGGGTGTAACATGGGGGTATCGGGACACTCCCATCACTACCCACGCAGCCGCATTCTGCACCAGCTGAAGCCTCCGGATGGTCCGCAAGGGCAGTCCCATGTAAAGAGCATTACAGTAGTCGATTCGGGAAGTCACGAGTGCATGAGTAACCGTCCGTAGGGAATCTCGGTCCAAATAGGGACGCAATTGACGCACCAGAGGAATCTGGGCAAATTCCCCCCTGGTCACAGCTCCTACCTGCTCCTCCAAATTAACCAGATTTAACTAAGCCTGGTTTTTATGAGGTCAGCCAAGGCCAGTTATACATTGCCATTTGTTGTGACCTGTTCCTATTCATTTGTATATATTTACTTATTTACTCATTTCTTGGATTTATACTCTGCCTTTCCTTCAAGAGCTCCAAGGTATGTAGTGCTCCCTCCTCCAGCTGGGGGATTGGGCTGAGAAAATAAATGACCAGTGAGTTTCCATGGCTGAGGGTGGACAAGAACTTGAATCTCCCCATTCCTAACCCAACATCTTAACCACTATACCATACTAGTATTAGAAAATATTATGATCAGTGTTAGAAAGTAGTATTAATATTAGAGAGCCAGTATGGTGTAGAGGGACTGCGCTAGAAACTGGGAGATTGTGAGTTTTAGTCCTGCCTTAAGCACAAACCTAGCCTGGGTGAGCTTGAGCTAATCATTTTCTGTCAAGCCTAGCGAAGAAACAACGACAAACCATTTCTAAAAAACCTTACCAAGAAAACTGTAAAGACTTGTCCAGACAGTCTCTGAGAATTTGATACAATTGAACAGAAAGAGAGAAAAAACTCCCAGAAATTTAAAAAAGCAAACATCCATGATTTTGGTCTTTGGACTTATTCATTGTGGTGTCCTCCCAAGGGCTGGACCTCATGCTATTATAGGAGCCAGCAAGTCCAGGATAAAGTAGGTTGAAACAGACAGACCTCCAGCTGAAGAAAGAACCTGGCTATGCAGCTGAGGAAGTAATCTAGAATCCATGAAAGCACAAGAAATATTATCAGTTCTGCCATATGATGTACTCTTGTTTTTCCACAGAAGCAATCCATCTTTGCAATCATGTATCTAGACCAGCAGGTGCAAGAGTTTTCCTCTCCAAGGATGAGAGCCGCACACAGAGCGTCTTCCCCATACATCTACCCATCTTCCTTCCAAAATAGAAGACAGAGTGATATACAGAAGATGCCCTGATCACCTCCTTTGAGGACTAATAAGCTGGGGTCTTTCATGGGTGGTAGCACCCTGAATCTTCAGACTGCTTCTCAGAGATTCTTGGAGCATTCTCCTTTCTTCCCCTTAGGAACTTCCACATTTCCATAGTTTTCTCCACAATCTTTCCCCAAAAGAAGAGACATTTCAAGCCAACAGACTAGAAAAAATAGCGTAGTTATATGAGCTTAAGGAAGAGATCCTTTCTTTAAAGAGTTAGTGCCTGGTGGGAGTGGGATGGTTTAAAGCCGGGGTCTTCAAACTTGACAGCTTTAAGACTTGTGGACTACAACTCCCAGATTTCCTCCTCTAGTCATGTTAGCTCAGGAATTCTGGGAGTTGAAGTCCACAAGTCTTAAACTTGCCAAGTTTGAAGGCCCTTGGTTTAAAGGGACATATTCATTAAAATAGCAATAAAGAATAAAGCTAAAAGTATTCCAAATCCTACTTGCTCCAAGCCATTCCTTGCAAGGTTGTCTGTTTCACCAGACAAGAGTTCAAACTGAACCTCAACCTCTCAGAACTCTCTGCTAAGCCACCCAGACTGGCATGACCAAAACTGAGACTCCCTGCAGTCACCATACGTGCACGGTATCATCAGTGGGGACTGGCAGACATACTTCACACGTGGAGGCTGGCAAAGAGCTTTTAATTATTTTGAATTAATGGTTAAGAGAGACAATATCCCTTTATCATCTCATCATTAATTACTACATCCTCACGATCACTGTGAGTTATTTAAAATGAAGGGGATCTCAGAAGTCTTGCGCTGGTTTCTTTCTCTTGGCAAGATGTAACTTGATGGGTGCGCTGGTGGTTTGAGTGCTCTTTTTAATTACCCAATATGGGGAGATTATATCTTTGTAATATTTCTCAGGCGCCTAACTCAGAATATAATTGCATGCCTGCGCTATGGAGAGAGTCACTCTTTGTATATTAGCTTATGGTTGATTCCCTACAATCTTTGCAGACTTTGTAGTACTTGGAGGTGACTAGAAAGGTACAGTGTGGGCCAGGATTATACCTTTTAAGATTTTGTCTTTGGCTAAGAATTGCCACAATTTTTCAGTCCCAAACAGAATTCTATCCCCTTGGTCTGGTGCCAAAAAGAAAAGAAAAACTGTGATTGGTGGAGAGAGTGCCTGCCATTGCTTTACACGCATGTTCTCTCTGTGAAGGCCTACTGGCTATCAAAACCCCAGGCTAGTCCTCATAAAGCAGCATCTCTGACCTTACCACCATCCTTGACCTATAAGCTGGAATTAAATCATCAGATAGAGTTTCCTCTGCAATCCCACTTCACACAAGAACATTTAGGCATCCTAGCAAAGAGTCAAAGGCACATTCTGGTTACAATATTTGCACCAACCTGACATGGCCCCATCTTTGTAAAATCCTTCCATGAGCATCAAAAGAAAGTGTGAAAAATGTTGCAGGCTACAAATGGTTATCCTTCCAGTCGATGGTCTCTACCCAATGCTGACTGGCTGCACAGCAAGGTGATACCGTAGGGCCATCTTAACTAAGACCACATGAGGAAGAACAAAGAAATTGACGCAGAGCTTAATCTGTCAGTTGACTGCTATATACAGCTGTGAACTGCCACTCAAGGAGAAATGGGAAACACTGCAGAGTGAGAGATAGCCTCATATCCTTCCACTTCATTCCTTATTCAAATACTTTCTCAAATGTGCTTCATCTCCTTCCACAGAAATCATGTCTTTTTAAAAAAAAGAAAGAAACAGAGGAAAGGGTGAGAAATAAATTTAAAGCAAAAGATCTGAACCAATCAGCTTCACAGAGGCTGAATTAATTCCTCATGCTAATTTAGCATCAGCCAATGTTAACAAGCCTCCTACAGTCGGTCAGTATTTCTTTTGAAGTGAAACAATATGGTGAAAAGATTCCCCAACTGAAGTTCTTATAAGATGAAAGAGTCTAGACTGCCAGAGTTTATCACTTCAAAGCAACAAATGGGCCATTAACTTAAAGAGTAAATGCTTTGGCAAGGGACAGTATTTGACAAGCATCTCAAATAAGCCTTTTCTAGACAACAGAAAAGGATGATAATTACTGAGGAAATCCACGTCTCCCATGTATACTCAAGCAGGCAAGTTTACACAAAGGCATGCATGATTCCATCTGCCAGCCCTGATGGAAGCAGGATTCCAGAGGGTTTAGCAGGAATGGTAATATATACCCCATTATAAGCAAGTACTTTGAAAAAAGAAAAAGGAAAAATAAGTCCGGATCATCTAGGTGGTTTTTAGTGACATATTGTGCCAAATTGAAAACTACAATTCAGAAATTCCAATTACAGAAACAGAAAACTGCATTCCCCAAATAGAAATGCTGGAGAGCAAATGAAGAAGCTGCAGCAGAATGGCAAGTTCTTGAATAACCATGAACTTTCAAAGGCCCTACAGTGCTCACAATTCAAGTCACACTATGGCTGAGATCACTGGACATAATACCGGCTGCGTTCTCTCCCCCGCTGCCTAAATATTTACATCCAATCTTCTGTCAAATTCCAAATCACTGCTTCCTATTACACCTCTGAGCCCTCCAGTTCATGCCATAAGCTGATTTTGATCATTGGGATGGTACTTAGAAAAAAGTAAAAAAAAACCTTTAACCACAAAGGTGGATGGGTTTTGCTAAATGGGTACATACCAAGGCATACAAGAACAGACAAGAAGCAATTAGTAGAAAGCAAAGCATTACCCAAGGAATGATACAGCCATGCCTTGCGACAAAAAGCAATGTCTGCTTAATGTTTGGCAAAGTTATGCACTTTAACTAATCCTACCAAGTCTTGAATATTCATCAGTCAGGTTTAATTTGCTGTAATTAGCACAGATGTGAAGTGAAGAAAAGGAGGAACTAGGATTTTTCCAGGTAGTACTTCAGCTTGTTGCCCTGGGGAGTGCAACCAGATCAACTGTCCCAAACTCTGTCAACCTCTTAGAATGCCCAAAGCCAATATGGTTACTTCTGAATACTCTGGGAGGTGAAGTGCATACCTTTGGGAACCTATCCAGCTTCTGAAAAGCTGGGTCAGATAGACCAAGAGTCAGGTCTAGTCAGCTTTCTCTGAACCTACTGAAAACCAACACTATGAATACAAACTTTGGGAAATTAATAAGTGAAGAAAGATTCATCATGTTAATATGTCTAATCTTATCTAATACAATATCTCTGTTTTCTTTTGTTTTTGTCCCAGGGCAAGTTCTTTCCTTCCTCTTTTCCTTCTTTTCTTTTAAATAATTCAGTTCCTAGAATAACATTGGAACTTTTTTTTTTTAAAAAAAGATTAATTATGGTTAACCTTATTTACCTCTTCTGAAAGGAATATATAAACATGTTTGGTGTTTGTTCTCAGTGGAATTTTAGGTACCTTAATTTTCAATGTAATTTTATAATATACACTGGGAAGTATTATTTTTACAAAAGTTTGTCAGAAGTGGGAAGTTGCTTTTCAAGAACATGCAAATTGTTGGCATGCCTACACAAAGATCAGAATCAGAGTTCAAGCACAGAATCCTTAATAAACATTGCAATATACTTCAGCCGCAGCATGTTTATTTGGAGATAGTCTTGGGCCTTTCTTTTATGAGAATATGGATAAATTTGTCCTCCTCTCGCTGTCTCCTATGTTATTTAACAATCCAAGCATGGGAGTCATAATGTAGACGACTGGCAAAAATCTTATGGCCAGGTTGAGCCCGCTCAGGTCAGCTCAAAATTGAGAGAGGTAAAGGGAGCTCAAGACTGCATAAACTTATGTTTCACCATCACCATCACCATTTTTGAGATTTGTATGTGCAGGCAAACATCTCCAGAGACATTTAGAAAGCCTTGATCATTCTTTTCTGAAAATTATGCTTTCCTGATTGGTGCCTTTCTGCTTCAGTTTACTGATTGGTGGAAATTCAACCAATGGAGAAAAGGCTTCATAGCATCACATTCTAATGTGCTTGCATTTTTAGTGCTGAAATTAGAAGAAACCGCAATATATCAACCTCAGGCAGAGCCCATCTTTCATCCGACACCATCACAAGTTCATTTATATTTCATGGGGCTTGGGGGGGGGGCTCTTTGCCCTGTCAACCACACCTGAGTGGAAAACCATGCAATCACACACAAAATATGCAAGTGAGGGACAGAGCTTCCCTACCACTACCACCCCTACTCAACCACCCAGAGCAAATGTCTATGTTGATCCACAGCAAGATCTGGAACGAGCCCAAACAATTCTTCTGCCGGGATAAGAATCCTTCTCTACTTTGAGGGTCTGCTGAGTTATTTTCAGTAGAATCATGCAAACTTGAAAGGGAATAAGGATGCAACAAAAGAATGTGTTTATTTAACATCTTTTTCAAATTTCCTCATATGTCAAATAGAGACAAATATTTGTATGTGTGTGGCTTAACTTGAAATAAACCAAGCAAAGAAGCTTTCAGCACCACTTTGAAGGGTACAGCTGTTTGTCTCACGAAGCCTTATTTTAAAAAAAGCCCTCTGCTTTCCCCTGGATCTCCCAAGGATTGTAATGTGAAGTGGGGTGAACAACTCAGTGCAGCTCTGTGTGTGTCACTGATCTCCTTCCAACCCTTCCAATGGGACGGGCAGAATTACTTGGTTGAGATGATCATTCTATACCTTTTCACAAGTCATTCCTCTAAATACCTCTGCAACTAATAAGAAACACATGGGTGGGTAATTTACAATATACTCTTAAACATTCTAAAACAGCCTTTCCCAACCTGATGCCCTCCAGATCTATTGGATTACAACTTCTAGCTGTCCTGTCTATGGTCAAACATGTATATAACAGGAGTAGGAAAAGTTTGCTCAATAACAGTACTTTTTCAGATAAAATTTTTTTGTTCTATCTTAATTCATTAAAAAATGGGTGTGCTTTGGCTATCAAAAGCTTAAATCCACTGGGGGGGAGCATACCTTCTCTATCATTTTACACTCTCCAGACACTTGTAAGCAATCTTTTTAGTCATCATTTAGCCTGTATCTGCCATCCCTTTAGTAATGTACCTCATCAATCCTCTGCGGCCCGTTAATAGCTTCTGCTGCTCTTCTCTAAACTCCTAATTCATCAACAGCATTTCTAGGGAATGAGAGACATGCACAATTTAACAGAGATACAAGAGTCTAGTAGTCAAGAAGGATTTTTAACCTCCTTTTCGGCTGTCCATTTGCTATAAATAATGTAGCCACTAATATTCCCTGGGATCACTCAGAGATTTTCTTCCTGGCTTGCTCTTCAATTGGCCCCCAGCATCTCTCCCAAACTGGCCCCAGAGCTTTCTTTTTTCTTTTTTTTTCTTTTACACCTAAATCAAGCTTTTCTCCCCACTTTCCCTAGGAATTCCTGAATTTCAATTCAGTGCTTCTTCTATGCTCCTTCTTCTGTCATAAAGCCGGTTCCAAACAGCTTCTGAGCCCTGTCTCTTCTCCCCCCATTCTTACCTTTCTAGAAAAAAAAACATACAAAATGTCCTTACTTCTGTATAAGTTTCCTTTTTCCTCCCCAATTTTCTTTCTTATGCTAAGGCTGTAATTTTTTTTAACACACACACACACACACACACACCCCTCTACTAATAACAGTATGTTCCAGAGCAGTTCAGAAAATGGCCTCAGCAAATACAGCACATGTGAACATAGCCCATTTGTCATAACCAGTGCAAAATTTTGTCTATTTATTTAGCAAATGAATATAGTCTCCTATCTTAATCAAATAATTCTGGGCAGCTAGCAAGGCATAAAAACAAATACATATGTATACAGTAAAAAGAACAATGGAAGATGCAAGTGGCAACCAACACATTGTCAAAAACAATGTAGAGCTGATAAATATTTATGTTGCTTGCTTGGATTTTTTTTTAATAAAGAATATTTTATAAATGAGCTGTGCCTGGCGAAAAGATTCTGTTCTATGAGCATTTACCATGAATAGAAAAGGAGCCAGCTGTTGTTACTTCAAACTACTGGGTTTGAAAAAAAAATTGATTAGTGGCCATTCATTCAGGTTTTCCTGGCAATCAGATACAGAAACATAACAAAATCAAACCCTGCCCCCTTCATTCAATTGGTAAAAAAAAACAACTGACAATTTTTTTCATGAATTTGGTGCACAGCTACCTTGCCTTAAGTCCACATGACTTCAAAACCATTGTTGAGGAACAATGCATAGCAGATCAAAGAGAATTTGTTAAGCTGCTGTAAAACTCATTGCTAACATAAAATGTGAAAATGGATCTTGCCCATTTTCTTCCAGGAAACCATTAAGGTCCAGCAAATGCCTACTTCTTATAAGCCATCCTTCAAATCAGAGATCATAGTATTTATTCTAAGATATCAATTGGGATGCAAGAGCAGCATCACCCTCTTTTCTTCCCTGTTTCGTAAGAAGTTAAACTTTCCCTGTTACTAAAATCTGACCAACTATAACAATAAATTGTCTTTAACTTTGGAACCGAAGCCCTTTTTTCCCCAAGGAGTTGCCAACCAGGAATTGGAGCAAATTGTGGTTCAGAAGTCACAACAACAGATGCAGATGCAACAAGAGCATGAAGCAAACTGGCAGAAAAAGCCAAAGAGCATTAGGCAGTGAGAGGAAGGACAGAACCGTATGTCCAGCATACACTTTGTCAGCCTTGATTCATAAAATTTGCAGGATAATCGTCAGTTGGGTCATAAATCTTATTGTCCCCAGGCTGTATCACTAGCATTATGGCTATCTAACATATCTGGGTCATTAAAAACAAATCTAGGAATAACTAAGGAGTAAAAAGTTAAAGGGGAAGTCTATAACATTGACTGAACTAACTTCACTGTATAGCTGTTCCATTTCTAATATCCGTCTTTTATCTCCCTAAAGAATATAGCTTTTCTGTCAGCATGGTTCAGAGTAAAACACACAAGGCACAGATGGAGCCAAATTGACAAAAGAGGTGGGCGGGGGGAAAGTCCCCTATAGCAACCTCACCCCGTTGTTCTAATTTTGTTTTTTCATGGAGAGACTCTGGAAACACCAACAGGTGTCCAATAGCCATTTCCTAAATGTACCCATTACCAGCAAACTGCAGCTTCAACAGCTTCTTCTAACATGCTGCTGTTGTAAAATATGGATTAGCAGCATGTTCAGGTGTTGATGAGAAGCCCGTTACCATTGATTTTTCTGCCTTACCATGAGCATCTACCTAACAACATATTGAGTATCTGAATATCAGTCAGTCTCCTGAGCACACAGATCATTCACACAGGTCCTTCCCACCTGTCAAGAAGAGCAGCAAAGAAATTGTTAAGCACTTTGTTTAATAAATTATTGATGTTTCCTAACAAAGAAAGGAAAAGTTCCTTATTTTTAAAAAAATTCTTTAGATTA
Source organism: Naja naja (assembly GCA_009733165.1). Lineage (NCBI taxonomy): Eukaryota > Metazoa > Chordata > Lepidosauria > Squamata > Elapidae > Naja > Naja naja. The sequence goes on from CM019149.1 coordinate 198,772,920, forward strand.
GTATTATTCTTCAGTAGGACAAAATGAAACAGCACCAACAAACTTGCATACTTCTGAATCCACTGGAGTTCTTCACTGAGCAATGTATTATTGGAGGAGAAGGAAAAGGAGAAGTTAAAAAAAAAATCCCCCAAATTAGTTTTTTTAAGCCATGAGAGGTCCACATTTTTAAGAATCCCAAGACAAAGAAGGTAAACCAAATGCAAACTCTGTATTGGGTGTTTGCCACAGCAGAGTACGTCTTCTAGTCTTTGGGAGCAAACAAAACCAATTTTTGCTGCTTCTCCATTTTCACTTATTTCTCAAAGCAACACAGCTACAATTATATTTTGTGTGTAGAAGTCAAGTTTTGCGTCAGATGAAATAACTGAGCATAAGGCAGCATCTTTAGTTATAAAGGAGGAAATGGGAAATAAGCATTTAAGTAAGGGGCAAGCACCATTTTTGGAGATCTAATGTGAACTTCCATAGGTTCCCTCCTCTAAGCATACATGATCCAATTACAAATATACAAGCTCAAAAGATATGAATATCTAAATAAATAGAAGTTTCAATTTTTATAACAGGACTATATAAAATACTGGCATTTTCTAGCAGAGTCTGATGCTTTCCCTTTTAATTTAGGCCTCATTTTAGAACTGCTCCAGCAATTTGTGCTCCCGGATGTTGTTTGCCCTTCAATTTTTTTTAATCCATTCACAAGATTTCAGAAGTGCACATGATCTATAAACACAGATAAACACAATAAGTGCAATTTATTATTAATTTTTCCATCATACAGAGGTGTCTTCAGAGAAGAGATCAAAAATTGGTTGGGCTTTGATCACATAGTTGCAGCTGTTACCTTGACTTTTTAAAAATGTCCCTGCAGGAACTCCACCCTCATATTAATGGCATAACAGTTGGTGACTGTACTTGGCGATTCTCCAATGGTCAACATTAAGATGTCCATATTGTTGTTCTGGGCATATGACATACCATATGGTTTCTACACCTGTCACAAGAGTCCATTTGCTTTTAATTATTTTTTTTCCTTGCATATTTATAATTTAAAAAGCATTTCATAAAACAAAAAAAGTCATTTTATTCCACCTATGATCAGATACCTCTTACACAGATACTGAATTAAGGACACATTAGGGCTCCTTGGAAATTATGATTAGCTATCACGGAGTAGAAGGAAAGAGCATTGAAGGAGATGTGAGATAATTTAACTGTTAAATGTTAACGGCCACAGGATCCCAAATAAACAAGAGTGCTCTTAATTTTCTGATAAACTGATGAAAATTTCTCCCCAACAATCAATCAAGGAAAGATGTAGTTGGCTAAGCCTACACAGTCAAGCTCACAGAGACACAAGGATTAATCAAATGAGCCACATATTTAGATACTGACTGCTTTACAGTGATACAGCCTTGAGGTCTCTGAGTTAACTAGGCAGCCAGAGCTGTGCATTAGTAATTGCCACAGGATAGATTCCTGCTGGAAGACTTAGGGAAGAGGTGAACATGAGTGCACAAATGGCAGTGCATGTTCAGAACGACTGAGGCTCAGAAGAGAAAGCAAGAAGGATGGATGGCAAGGGAGGTGTAATGAGCAGGTGCTGTTTAAAAAAGCGTGTTGGAGCAATCTTGCCCTGCATCAATTCTGTGTGACCTTCCCAGATGGGGAACACATAGAGAAGGAGGGAAGAAGGGAGAGGATGTGAAAAGCCAGAGGAGGTTAACAAGCTACAGGCAGCCGAGTTTCTCAGACAAAGAGGTGATGGAAAGGGAACAGTACAGAGCAGCATTTTGTGTACAGGAAAGGGGGAGGAAAAAAAATCTTTGCAGCGACATGTGTAAACGGATAAGCAGGTGTCCCTTTGGAATTACAAGCAGCTCTCTGACAAAGCCATTTACACCTCATCAATTAGCAAGACCTCCTTCAAGGCTTAATACAAGAGAAGAGCCCAGCTGCGGAAGGGCCACTTCATACAATCAGAGGAATCAACTGGTAAAGCTTTTGCTAGGCTGTGCTCCTAGGCAAGAAAAGTGTCTCTGCAACACTGTACAATTCTCTCCCAGTGCAGGGAATTTATCCCAGTGCAACAGCCAGGAACTGTGAGACACTCTTGCTCTCTGACAGTCATCTGCAATTTAAAGGTTCGTTTGCAAAAGATCAATATTCCAAAATAGTACAGTTTATTTTTTAAATTGTAATTAATTGCTGTTGGGTTCCCCGCCCCCCCCCCAAAATGAAAAAAAAAATCCTAGCACCTGTTGTTGGGGTGTTTTTGGGGTGGGAGTGGGGGGTGAAGTGATTGCAGGATTGAAAATTGCAAATCTGTAGAAGTAGTTTCTCAAGTCCTTCTTACAATAACTTTCTGAACAGTTATTGCAAGGTTCTTCTCAATTCTATCTCTTTGGCAGGCAAAAAAAAAACACCCACAGCAAAGCTCACTTTTTGTCAAAGCAAAAAAAAAAGGATTCCTTCTTGATTAGAAAGAGCAACTATTTTTTGATCCAATAGCTATATTCAATCTCGTGCAAAGTGCAAACAAGAGCAGTAAGAATAGTTTGGTGAAGCAAAGATGAAAGTGAGCAGAGGCAGATTTTTTTTCAAAAAAAAAAAGATCCAAAGCTGTAGTTAATCAAACAAATGAATGAAAATGCAAAATAAATATTTTGCTTCCAGAAGTGCCAGCCAGATGCTCCCACCACGTGCAGAAAGAATGTGTTTAAGTTTTACCAGACAGTACAACACAGATGCATAACTATTTTCGCCATATTTTTTTCTTAAACTGCTTCCAAAAGAACTGCATATATTTAAACAACAACATCATCATCATCATCTTTGCTTTTGTCTTTGACCAGCTTATATTTTAACAAAAAACAAAACCCACATTTGGGAGGGGGAAGGTTGTCATTGAGAGGCTTTTGAAACGACAAAAAAAACAGTTTAAAAAATAAATAGTTCAATTCCAAAACACTCCTGAATTTTAATTGTATATAATCATATCATCCTGGATAATTTCAGAGATTATTAGACTGATACAATCATTAAGTAACTGCACTGGTACTGGAGACACCCAAGTTCAAATTCCCCCTCAGATGCTCTCTGGGGGATTTTGGCCAGTCACTCTCTCTCAGGTCTGCCTACCTCATTTTGTGTGTTGTGTCTTTGAGTCAGTTTTTGATTCCTGGCAACTGCCGAGACAAAAAAAGTACTTGCAGTTTTCTCAGAAGTCACTTGCTATTGCCTTCTTCCTAGGGCTAAGAAAGAGGGGCTGGCCCAAGGTCTCCTGGCTGGCTTTGTGCCTAAGGTGGGACTAGAACTCATCGTCTCCTGGTTTCTAGGTCAGCACCTTAACCACTATACCAAACTGGATCCCTACCTCATAGGATAGTTGCTGATGAGGGAAAATGGGAAAAGGAACTACTATATTCTACCTTGACCTCCTAAAAGGAAAGCAATTTATACTGTACATCTAACAAACACGTTATTGCTATTTCCTTTTGCCTTTGGAAATTCCATGGTGTAGTTTGCTATCAAACTTCAGCAATACATGACAAGCAGCTCCAAGAACTGCATCAATCAATCTCTCTTCTAATCCATGAATTGCCCACCTTTTGCCACCTTATTGTAGAAGCTGCCAATGACTAGCTGTGCCCACATACCATTTTTTACTTGGGTCTTGATAATTAATCAAATTTCTTGTTTGGATTCAGCATGAAGGTATCTAAATTGCATCTGTTTAGAAACAGTGCTAAGGTCTCGGTCAGCCAATCACACAAATCAAGGAATTTTACAAGCAAGCCTTCATATATATCAGATTTAGCTTATGGGAATAGAGAATAAGGCTTTTAGTCTCTTCCCTATCAATTATATACTGGGCAGCACATACATTTAAGAGGGGTTTACACACTTGGATATCTAGAAGAGCAGGACTCCCATAGAAGCTCAAGCACGCGAGTTTTCCTTTCCTGAGCATGATATACAACTACATGGACACTAATAGGCAGTGCTGGGGAGATGTACAAACTTACCAGTGGAGCTCAGAGCCCAGTTCTTCTTTCCTATTCATTGGACACATGAGTCTAGAAAAGGAAGATGTGCTGATTTGGACCTACAGTATCTGTAATGTTGCACATAGATCTCTATTGTGCAACAGATCTCTATTGAACACATTGAAAATTGCAATACACAAGGAATTCACATGTGTGCCTGAAACAGCCCTTACAACACATCTGTTCAAAGGAATTAAAAATATAAAAAGTTGCCCTAGTTTTTCACAAAAGAAAGAAAAGAAGAAATAGTATTTGAAATTTATAAATTTTAATCTGCTGTCTTTCCTGTGATAGACAGATATCCCCTCCAAGAAACCATATACTGAAATTTTTCTTTGCTTCTTCTGCCTTTGCATCTGTTATAAATATGTGCAGATAGATCTGGTGAAACAAAGCAAAATTGTTGATTTATAAATGACAGGTACTTATATGCAAGCTTGTCTCTCTAGGGAAAAGAAATCCATTATTATTCTTAAGTCTTAACAGGTTACCTATCCTCTTATAAGAATGTTTTCATGGCAGCTTCCAACAAAATACAAATTCAAAAAGTAGCATGGTAATATATAAGGCATTAAAAAATTGATTACACATATATGAGAAAAAGCAATTCCACAAGTCCCACAGCTCCAAGCTGTGAAGATCAAAACCAGTTGCTTTTTAAATTGGGCCTGGAAATATACTAGAAGTTACTGAGGAATAACTAAATTAGATAGATTTAATAGCTTAACTTTTGGGTGTGGCAAAACAAGTTTAAATAATCCTACATAATCATTACTAATAGACTATATGGATTGTATAACAAATACCCCAGAGGAAAACCATGTAATTTCTCCCTTTGATAATTTATTGGAAGATAGCATCCAGAAATCAATATATAATCAAATCATATTATAAATCCTTGCTGAAGTAAACAGTGTGTGTGTATGTGACTATTATACTCAGGCCCACAAAAATAGAGCAATTTCGCAGTGTACAATGTGTTTTTATTGCACAAAGCTTAGCTTTCTCTGAGAAGGAGAGGTTCTTGAAGATATAAAGATTTTTAAAATCAAGAACCAAGATTTTCCATGACCAAAGTAGAAACTTTCCTTCCCATTCCAAAATCAGCAGAAGCAGTCTAGTAAAATTAGCGTTATGGATTATGAAAAGACAAATTATGTGCATCTGCATAATTTATAAGGCTTCAAAGCTCAGCATTCTTGGCAGAACTGGGATTCCATCCCCATAGAATTTCATTTGTAGCCCAGCCTGCATATAATACGGCAAACCAGTTTAGTAGTTGGGGAGGGCATTAGAGGCTTCAATTATGCAAGACAAAGTGGCACGATCATGGTTCTGGCTTTCTAGATGGAGGTGGAGTTTTTGCTTTACTGTAAACTATACGAAGCCTATTTTAGCCTTCTACTATAGCAATCATGTGTTTTGTAGGATACCATGTTGGCAATGAAGTCAAAGAGGATCCAGGTTATACAAGAAAAAAATGGGGGTAGCAAATTATCTACACTGGCATGTATCCTTGGCCATCATCAACAGATCCATCCCTATCAAATAAACTTCATGCCCTTCTGTAAACAGCTGTTCTTGATAGAATGTGTCCAAGGAACCCAGATTGTGAGCAGCTCTGGCACATTAATGTGTTGATACAGTATATGAAGAAAAATTTATGGTTAGACCATAATATGATAATCAAGTAGCCCACCAAACGTCTCTGAAAATAAGCTTGGATTCAATGCTGGTTCAATAATTTTGATACTGAGTCCAGAATATGCTTTGATTCTAGAAGGTCCTGTAAAAATACTGGAGAGAAAAACTGGAGGCAGGATTGAAACTACAAGCAACTGTATTTCACAGGATAGTTTTATTTAATATGATTACCTTCTTCAGAGGGTTGGCATTTCAAAACTGATAGATAATCCACAGTTCAATTAATAAAAACCCCTAAAACCACTCAAGATTGCTTGCATTGGGACTTCAGTCTCCAATAAAGCATCATGGCCACAAGTGAACCAAATCAGAGGTTATGAAATAAATTTCTGGTCTTTGGCTCAAGTGTCAGCAGAATAAATATCAATACACATACAATGCAAAACTTTTTGAGTTTTCCTGAAGCATCAAACTACCATTTTGGAAAACAAAATGAAAACAGACTTTTTTTCTGATCCAACAAGATTCCTGATTTAGTCTGGCGATATCTCTATTACACTCACAAGATATACTTATCTAAGCAATTTAGTATTTGTATGGAAGTATTTGTCCTCTAGGAAGTTCAGGTAGGCTAGCCTAGGGTTTCTCAAACTCAATAATCTCAACATTTGTGGACTTTAGCTCCCAGAATTCCCTAGCATGCTGGGAGGTGAAGATGGAGAAATACTTGGCTAAATCCATATCATGACAAGAAAATACCATGGGTCCAAATAAAAAGTAACAAGAAATCAAGTTCAACTCAGAGAAGACTATCTCTTTAGAGAAAACAATGCAATGTAACAACAACAACAACAACAACAACAATAATAATAAAAAGTTCAGCATGCAAGACACAGGGAGCAACAAACTTGCTCCAACTCTGCAGTAAAAGTTGTCTCTGTTGAGGTCTGGGGTCAACTGAGGAAGCTCTACCAGCCAGTGCAGGGAGCAGACTTTGCTGCCAGTAGGAGCAGCAAAGTGTGATAAAGGGAGAGATTTTGCATACACGTGGATCATCTAACAGGGAAATTCACTTGCACAAGCACCATTAGGATGAACAGGATGTTAAATGTGCATAGCAAAGGTGAGATAATCCAATCTAAGACCAGTAAATGGGGGGGGAGTTACGATCACAGCAATATTTTGGCAAAGAATTGGAAAGGGATAAAAGAGATTAAGAAAGCCAATTATCCCAAAGGTGCTTTTTCAAAAGGCAACCGGACTTTGTTTTTCCATGAAGACATTTTGCTTCTCATTCAAGAAGTTTCTTCAGTTCCCAAAACTGAAATAAGCTTCTTGGATGAGAAGCGAAACGTCTTCAAGGAAAAACAAAGTCCGGTTGCCTCCTGAAAAAGCACATTTGGGACAACCATGCCCAGGATGACTGAGAATCTCCATAGATAAAGAAAGTCTATGCAAACACTTGTTTCAACCTCTAAAATATTTCTGAAAGGAGAAATATATTCTCAATTGCCCACCAACAGAAGAATGCAAGCAACTTGCTCAAGTAAACACCAAATTGATTGGAGCTGGGCAGTGAAATGTGTCTAAGTACAACTGGACAGCTGTGTTGTCCAATACAAGTTGTCAGTTGTGTGTGCTTTGGCAGAGGAACTTCCTAAGAGGCAGAAATAACTTCACCTCAGGGGTGGTTTTAAATTAGCAGTTGTGGGCAGCTCAGCTGGATTCATCTGTCTGCACACCCCAGTTCTGGAACATTTTACAATTCTATCCATTCATACCAAAATCCAGGAGCATTCTTGCACATGGAACTGTACAGCAAAAAGTCCAAAAGCTGAATGGCAGGTGGCAACTTCCCAAAGGAAGAGGTCCCGAATGGAACCCAGCACGTCACTGTGTGTTCTGCACTACCGCACATAAGGCTGCAATCTTATAAACAGATTCAGGGTTAAACTGTTCCTAGACTGTATAAATTATGTAAATTGAGAGTGCTGAAAAGGCATGTGAGAGAGGCAGCCCTCTTCAAGCTACACACAGAACATATATTTGTTCCACTATTACCTCTGGTTCAAACTGGTTTTGCAGATTTTTTTTTAAAGTATTGAAATCTGCTCAACAGAGTTGAATGGGGATTAATAGATACAAAACCACCAATGGTTCTTCTTTCAAATCTCCTTCTAGTCAGTCTCTGAAAAAAATTCATTTGTTCCCAAAATGTACACCCTACTCTTAGGTTACCACAGAATGTTCGTCTTAGGCTATTGCTGTGAGGGCCGGATCCTGCAAGCTTCAGCATTTGCAGCTACAACATAGTAAGCCTTGCTCAGCCAGAAACAATTCCTCCCTGTCACAATGCATGGAAAACTGGACATTAAAACCAGAGGAAATACAGAAAAGCAGCTCAGACAAACACCACTGGGTTGTGTAAAAAGGCCAATGGCCACCACAGCCCTATCCAGCAATCTAAAAGCATGGTAGCAGATCATACTAGCTTTCCACTGGATTAACAAATCCATGTCTGTGTGATTCCCACTGCCTTTGTAAATGCAGTGCATAATCTGTGCAAAGACAGGAAAAATCATTCATTGTGTATCCCACATAATAGAGAGCGGGGAGCCAGTCTGGACCAGCCTAGCAGGGGGAGCGGATTAGCTGTGATTTAAGAAAGCTTTTGACAAGTTTCATGTTTTGACTCGTGTTTCTAATAAGAAGGGGGTTCTCCCTCCCCCTCCCCTTCAGGCCAGGGCAAAAGGAGAGGGGGAATTCCAGGTGATGTAAGTAATACTGTCTCTAATATCCATTTGCTTTTTTCTGTCAGGCAAAGGGGGCTGCAAAGGAAACATTGCACTGGGGTTGAGAAGAACCTCTTTTTCACAGAAGAGGGAGAGATGCAAGCAAGCTGACCTATGGTGTGAAAAAGAGACCACAGATGTTTGCAAATTCCTCTTCTCTCGAGGAATTCAAAATATATTAGCAGTTGGATGAAGATGCAAGGTGAGGCAGCTGGTATCGCAAACCCTCCCATCCAAGGGCATTCTTCTGCTCTCCTTAGAAATCCTCAACCCCCACCTCTCCTACAGACCCTCAACTCCATTGCACCCCCACTCCAATTCTCCCCAGGCTCTTTTTTGCCCTGCACACAAAGGAATAGGCATTTATCTAACAGGATGCAATTTCCCCCAACAGACACAGATCTCATCCTGGGGGTGGAGTGGGGGGGAAACAAGTGAAGCACAGCTCAACAGATGCTCTTCATAAACCCTCCAGAATTTTTTTGGGGGGGGGGTTGTTGGTGGGGTGAAAAGAGAGAGGGAGAAGATTATAGCTACAGAAGTGTACGCAACAACAATAAAACACAGCAAAAAGGGCTGCCTCTATTGCTGATCATGGAACAGCCACGAGCCAGCTGTGCAGCAGTTTGAAATCATGACCTGATTTTTCAATTATGCCTCTTCTCTTCCTCCACTTCCCTCCCCCTTGAGCCAAGCCATCTGACACAAGAAAGAAGCGTGATCTGTAGGAAGGAAAAGGGAGGAAGCAGAGCCCGAGCGTCGATGGACTCAGCCTCCTGGGGCCACACTTCCAGGTTCTGCTGTGGGCCCCAGGACCCCTTTCCCCTAAGCAGGCAGGGAAATCGAGCAGTTGGCGGCTCAACTCTGCTCCGAAGTACCCACCTGGCTGGGGCGGTCAGGATGCTCTATCAGAGTGGGAGGATCTCTCTGGGAAAAAGAAAAGCCGAGAAGGGTCGCTCAAATGTGTGGCGGAGATGAGATCCTGGGAAAGTGCTCCTCCGATCGCTCGTTGCTCGCCGCTCCCGTTTCTCTTTCTCGCCCAGACATATATATTTTGTGGGATCCCTCAAAGGGATCCACGATCCACTCACTAGGATCTCGCTAGCAGCAACCTTTCCACAGCGCCTCCGCGAGACGGGAACCTGCCAGCCGGCCGCCCAGCCAGCCTGTTGTCTGGGCTCCTAAAGCAATCCTCGGAGAGAGTTCTCATAGCCCAACGCAGGGATTCCGGGTCCCCCTTTTCCGGCCCGGCCTTTCCCACTCGCCAATCCGGAGTCTGTCGGCCAGTCCAGATCTTTGGCTTGGGACGGGAGATGTCTTGTGGCTACCAGCTTTTTTTTTCTGTCAAAGCGCCTTTCTGCCAGCCAGCTACCCAGGTTTTTCTCTCCACAAACGCTCCTGCTTGGCGCTTCCTTTCGGGACTTCGCTCCCCTTGGCAAGAGGATTCCCTGCTCCGAGCAGGAGTGTGAGGATCCCGCGATTCGAAGCTGCGGGGGCTCCGAGCTGATCCTCTTGCAAAGCAGACCCGCGAGGGCAGCCGTGGTCTTCCCTCCTCGCTTCGCACCGGCTTCGTCGGCCCCAAACGGAGCAGCCCAGCGTCCTGAAGGCGGAGCTCCAAGCGGAGGCCCTGCCCTACCTTCCGCGCTCCCAACCAGCAGCAGCAATCTTGCGAGGAATCCGCAAAGTTGTTGCCGTCCACCCTTCCCGGCTGCTGGCAAAAGACTCCTTCAGCCGAACCCCCCTCCTCCGCCCCAAGGCTGGAACTCTAAGCCAAAAGGTACCTGGACTCAGCCGGGCTCTTGCGCCGCCACCTGCGCTGTGCCGTAACCTCGTCACGGACTTCCGTCTCGCCCAACTTCAGGCTGCAGCAGGACCGGGGACCATAAAGGTTCTTGCTGGCCGCAGGGCGTAACAAACGGTGGGGGGTACCTGTGGAACTGCTGAGGCGACTCTCAGCAGGAAGCCCTTCATCAAAGCTCAACGTGAACTTTTCTTTCTGGTAAAGTTAAGGCTGGCAGTTAATTAAGGAATTGTCTACAACGTAAGTAACTTGGCCCCTGGCCAAGACGTTAGCGTAGATTCCAAGTTCGGAGTATTTTGAAGAAAGTCGAAAATAGTTTGCCACCGAACAAAAAAGGCAGTTGCTCTTTTTATTTTTGAAACTACTTTCATTCTCTCTTGCTGAGAGGTTCCAGAAGCGGCAGAGAGACTTCAAATACTCATTTTCGACGCCACCAATTACATTTGCAAAAGATGAAATTAGTTGCCTGCGATTAGCTGCAGTGGAGTAATCCACCAATTAAAATTAGTATGTTCTGCTTTCTCAATTATGACAGAACACTATACTGCTGCTGCTGCTGCTACTACTGCTACTACTATTACTACTACGCAATTTTCAAGGCTGCTTGTAGAATATCAAAACCTGAACTTCCTAAAAGATACTTTTCCAAACAATTTAGAAAATGTATACCTCAAATCTGGATATTTTCCATTGAGTCATGCAATCACAGCTCCCATATAGTTTAACATTTCCCAGACTTTAAAACTGAAAATGCGTTGAACTACTTCTGCTTGATCGGGCCAAACAGCGGGTATTTTACCAGCCAAATAGTGCACAAAAGATAAACATACTTCAGGAATCCTATGGGGAAGGGAAAGAATAGCTAGAGAAAAACCATAGACAGTGAGAGAGTTAAATACATATACACTCCCCATATGTTTGGATCCAAATTGCCCCCTTCTGAAATAACTTTTCTCTAACAAAAGCAGCCATCTGGATTTTGTTACATTTGTTTAAAAGCTAAATTGCATGAGCGCATGTTTCAGAATGAGGTACAAATTCACTGTACCACAGCTAGCACATGTGGTAAAGAAAATAGGATGATTAAATAGTAATGCAGGCAAATATTCTGTCAGGAGAACCAACAAGCCAACAACAAAGTTGGCAAGTTCTGATGACCAATCTGACACAAGTAGAGATACCATTTTATCTCATTTGTAACTTTTCCTCGCAGTCTCCCTCCATTTCTCCTAACTACAGCTAGTCCACAAATTATGACAACAATTGAGCCCAAGATTTATGTTGCTAAGTGAGAAATGTGTTAAGTGAATTTTGTCCCATTTTGCAACTTTTGGTGCCACATTTGTTAAGAGAATCCCTGCAGTTGTTAAATTAGTAACATGGCTGTTGAGTGAATCTGGTTTCCCCATTGATTTTGCTTGTCAGAAGTTTGCAAAAGGTGATTGCATGACTCTGGGACACTGCAAGCGTCATGAATGTGAGTCAGTTGTCAAGCATCTGAACGTAAATCGCACGACCATGGGGATGCTGCAACACTTGTGTGTGAAAAAATGGTCATAAGTCACTTTCTTTAGTGCCGTTGTCACTAAATGAACTGTTGTAAGTCAAGAACTACCTGTATAGTTTTTGGTGCTGAGGTTACGCTAAAAGAAATGAGACTCGGATCACAGTTGTAATCTGAGTAGTGAATTGGGTTTGGATCTCCCCTGCCTTCTAATCTGACACTATAAATCACCACATTGCACTGGAGGTCACATCTCTCATTCCAGTTTGGTATCTAAGGAACAAATGAGGCAGGACAAGGAGGATGAGCATGTTAGGTCTTCCATGTCCTGTCACACCATTCTGCTTGTTTTCAGGGTAAATTTCTATAATAGCTGGGCTCTTCTCAGAAGGTCATGACAGGAGCAGGAGGGCCATGGACTTGTCAATGTCATTGTTTCACAGCCATAGTCTGTGTTTCTCCATGGTAGCTCACTGGACTCACGGCCTCTGAAAGCGGCAATCTGCCACCAAGGTTCCTGTTATAAAATACCCATTGCTTATGGAAAGATTTCAAGAACCGGATATGTTTAGCATAATTAAAGCCATTTAACTCTGGACTAAATCAGATTAGATTATGTTCCAGAGAACGCCAGGGTTCCTTGGAAGTTAGGCATAGGACTAATATATCTGAAAAGCTTACTGTTCCCACAATCATCCTTTGTGTAGCCACAAGGTATAACATTGGGTAGCATATTTAGTTGGTTAATATAGATCACAATCTACACAGACTCATAGCAGAATAAGAAAAACAGGATTGCAACCAGAACAAGAAACATGGAGCCCCAATGCAAAATGCAGGTGGCTTCTATTAATCGCACTCAGAACAAATCAGTTTTTACTAACCTCTGCAAGGTCAAGGGCAAATTATTTCAAAGGAAAGGGACTGTCACATAGCAACTGCCTCCTCACTCTTCACCCCCTCAATAGTGGGGGTGTCACTAATTTACTTTGTTGGGATAGGACGATTCTGTATGGAAGGGGCAGTCTGGCAGATGCCTTAGTCCAATGTTTCTCAACCTCAGCCATTTTTAGGTGTATGGATTTCAATTTCCAGAATTTCCCAAGCAGCATGGCTGGCTAGGGAATTCTGGGAGTCCAGACATCTTAAAATAGCTGAGGTTGAGAAACACAACCTTTTGGGCACTAGGGACCAGTTCAGTGGAAATCAATTTTGATCCTGTACGTGCATAGATGATACTTTGCTCGCTTGTGCAGCCTGGTTCCTAACGGTCCATGAATTGGTATCGGTCAGCAGCCTTTGTGCTTTGGTGGTGGTGATTTATATTGGATTGTTTTTAATTTTGGTATGGGATTATTTTATATTGTTTTCTTTAATTGGTTATTCAGCTTACGTATTGAAGATGGGCGACCTTACAAATTTTCTAAATAAATAATTCCTATGTTGCAATCTATAATGTAAGGCAGCTGTAGGTAGTTCAGAAAGGCTGACCACAATCCTCTGTAAATCATTATGTGCACACATTACGCTATAACTCTAAATGTTTTGCAACAACTTGAGTCATGCAGAGAATCTTCTAGAAATAAGATGATGTGAGAAACAGGGAAGCAATTGCATTGGTTAGATTTATAGATGCTTTTTTCTGTTCCTATGAACCTATAATCAGAATGTTAAAGATAAGTTACAAAGGATCATCTCATCCGTTCTTCCTCAAAGAAAAAATATTCCAAATATAGCTATCTAGTAAATTAGCTCCTCTAGCAATTAAAACACAGGTTATGGTTCAATATGCAAAACAGAAACAGAAAAATACACCCTACCACAAAGGCCCCATAAACAAAAACCATACTAACTCAAATATTTGGATTCAATGGAAGTGCAGTTTTTAACCTAATTGCTTTCCAGTTCTGGTAGAAGTTTATTGAAATTAAAATCATTGTTAAATCAGTGTTGAATTCTTTTGATAAGCCTCAAACTGAAATTTGCTTACTTCTGCTCTTTTGAGAGAGCCATGTCAAGTTTTACATTGGATTAATTTGTGACTTTCACAAATGGTTATTTTGACATGTACATAATAGAGGTAAAAAAGTAGCACATTATGGCTAAATTTATAATTCTTTAAATTGAAAAAAGTGGAGAGAATGTCTAAGTGACATATTTTGACAGCTGTTCTTCATTGTAGACACGAGAAATTGCTCCTGAAATTCTGTGGGAATTCTTTCGCCAAATGAGGTACCATATTTGTTTAGATTCTGAGAATTCCCTTTTAAAAAATTATTTTAAAAAGTGTGGAAAATACAAAAAAAAGTGTTGCATACTCATTTATAAAGGGCATAATCCATGTAAAATATCTGAGGATCCCTGGGATTGGCTCACCCCACCTGTGCTAAGAAAAGGGCATGCTGCGAACCCTGTCAGTCAAGGGATTCCAGTTGACAAGGTTCAGAAGAGCCTTTTCAGTCATGGCTCCAGTCCTTTAGAACATTACGTCTTATCCTGAGATAAGATCCGCACAGACCTTTTGGGCCTTTGGAAAGGGCCTGAAGATGTAGCTCTGCCAACTGGCCCAGAGCCCCAATGCAGGCATGGCATTTTGTAGTTGGTTAATGGAATAAGTTAACATCCCACCTCTGTTTGCATCTTATTTCCTTCCTCCCCATCTTGTTTAAGCCTAGATTTGCCTTTAGGCAAGATGGGTGGTATATGATAGATAGATAGATAGATAGATAGATAGATAGATAGATAGACAGACAGACAGACAGACAGACAGACAGACAGACAGACAAATAAGCAAGTACGTTTGATCTTACTGATTGAGAACTGAACATTCTTTTCACAAACCCAGCTTTAAGTGAGATGCAGCTCAAAAAAATAAATATGTAATCTACAGACTACCCTTAAATACTTCTAAGACTATATTCAAGATTCAAATAATGAGTCCAAAAATATCACAGGTACCATTTTTGGGAGAGAAGTAATATTTCATGATCCTATGCATCCAACTCCACAATTACAGAAATCTACCATATCTCAAAAAACATTTTTCAAGGTGTTCTTGCATTGACCTCATTTTCAATGTAGAATAATGCTTTCTTTACATTTGGATAAGCATTTGGATTTGGAATTCTTATATGGATTTTGAAAAGATATGTACAAGAGAGCTAAAATGCATTATATTCCAGAAGGTATGATTTGGCCACCAGAGATGAGGGGGACTTTCACTCATTTGTTTCCTCTTTAGTCATCTCTGCAGATAGCAGCATGTGGCTGGCCTTGACTAGATTCAGAAGTTAAGTAAGGACTGACCTGGATGAAGGATCACAAGGGAACATCAAGTTTTTAGGTTTCGCTTCATAGTGAAAATGCAAAGACAAATGAAAACCCTGACAAAGCCACGGTGTCAAGCTACTTATATGTTATTGTCAGGAAAACTTCATCAGCGTGAGCATCAAGAGTCAAACTTGATTTGGGGCCATCTGTGCTTTATTAGATATATAACATTTAGAAAACTAACCATATATGAAGATATACTTTTACTCAAATGGGTAGTTCTATGGGAACTTCTCAACATTTCCTGTATAAAGAAAAAAAATAGATATGTAAGGAAAAAATAATAAGAACAACAACCTGATTCAACTTTGAGTCAAACATTCATTTTCCATAGCTCCAACAAGAGTAGTACATATCTGAAACTACATAAGCACATTTTTTTAGGATCTATGATTGGCCAAAATTCCTGGATAGGCATTTATCAATGGAGAAAACCTTTCAAAGCTTACAAAGTTGACCCATACTTGAATAGCTGAGACCTCTATCTACTCTAATATGTATATCAGCAAAAGATATTTTCAGACTTAAAGCAAAAAGACAGATTGCTATCCTTACCCAGCACATTTTGGAAATGAGGCGTATTAAGATGAAGAC
Organism: Naja naja; assembly: GCA_009733165.1. Classification (NCBI taxonomy): domain Eukaryota; kingdom Metazoa; phylum Chordata; class Lepidosauria; order Squamata; family Elapidae; genus Naja; species Naja naja. The sequence goes on from CM019149.1 coordinate 198,788,634, forward strand.
AGAAAAATGGCACCCTCTCTGGTAAATACTGAGTGAAATACTTACCCAGCACAGAACCCTCTAGATTTATACAGTGCAACTGATTTAATATTTCCATGTAGGTAGTATTATACTTCTGAATTAGTCACAGGCAATTCTGAAAAGATAATCCTTTTATAAAAATCCCTTCAATGTCCTTATGCTGTATGATATAATTTTGTATGTAAATAAAAAGAAAGCATCTAATTCTCTTCACCCACTCCTCTGAAATGCTCTATATTTCATGCTTCGGCATAATTAACTGAAGCAATTTCCATTTGGTTATTCCTTTTTCTTCTTTTTTTCCTTTTCCCTGCTCCTCACATACCCCTTCGTGACTTCGATGGACTTTGGATTTTCGGCTCTTTTGGATTTCCACAGCTCTTTCAGGAGATTGGACCCCAGGAATGGATTACTGAAACGGTAAACTTCATATGGAGCTGCCCTTGAAGAGCCTTCAGAAGCAGCAGCTGGTCCAGAATGCCATGGCATGGACAGTTTTGGGCATCTAACATTATGCGTACATATGCCTATGCATGCTCCATGAGCTCACAGTAGGTTTCTGGGTGCGATTCAAGGCACTGGTTGTCATCTGTAAGGCCCTGCATGATATAGGGCCAGGCTACTTGTGGGACTGGTTTCGCTCATTGTTCCTGCTCCCTCGCAAGATCTAAGGGCATGCTCCAGGTCCCTTCTATTAAACAATGTCATTTGGTTGAATCCAGGAGTTGTGCCTTCTCTATGGCAGCATCTGCTTTGTGAAATAGCATCCCCTAGAGATTCAGTTGGCTTTAACCTCTTAACCTTTTGTAAGGCTCTCAAGACCTGGCTATTTCCCCCACCCCCACACCCTCCCAGCATTTGGGCCAGGTTACTTAAGCTTTGTGGTGGGATGGGATTTTAGGACTGGAATTGATCATTTACCTTGGGCATCATGGGTTATTGTTTTGAATTGTTGGAGCCTTCAATCTTTGTATGCCAACTAGAGCTACTTCTGTGAGGTGGGCAGCTCCATAGTTTCTCTGAATAAATAAATATAATCTGTTGGAAAGATCCTACAATACCCACAATAAATGAATTGTTAATAAAGATGACAGAATTGGCAATGATAAACAAGGGCTGGATTAACATCCCTGATGAGAGAAAAATCACTGAAGAAATTCATCTATAATTGAAAGCTTTTTGTGGCTTTTTTTGCAGGAGATGGAGAAACATCACATTTTGATTTGATGATTGCTTAAATTTATTTCCCCTTTTTTGGAAGGAAGTGGAAATGGACATTTTATTATAGTCTTAAAAACAGCCGAAAGTGGTTTTTTATATCCTTGGAAGAAGAAGTCAGAAGTCATTCTTTGTACAGTATATATTTGTGTTTTCCTTTATTTTTCTTTATACTTTTCACACTTCTGTCCCTACTTTCTTTTTACTCTTTATCCTTTCTCTTGATTATTAGTTTATGCTGTTTTTATGTGAATCCTCAGTAAAATGTAATAAAATTATTTCATTCATGGATGGATGGATGGATGGATGGATGGATGGATAACAAACAAACAAATAAATAAATAAATAAATAAATAAATAAATAAATATGAATAGATAATGCTGGATCACCCACTGTATTTTCCCATGAGTCAGGCCTGTGACTTCTTCAGTTTTGAATGGAAGCTGGGGTTCTTAACTCTGACCTCAACTCAAAGTGGTGAACATACCTAACATTCCTTCCTCTTCCTGTTTCCCCCACAACAACCCTGTGAGGTAGTTTGGACTGGCCCAAAGTGTCTCAGATGGCTTTCATGTCTAAAACGGGACTCAAACTCACAGTGGTTTCTAGGCCAGCACCTTAACCCTGTACCAAACTGGCTCTCTTTTGGCTCCAGTTATTAACCTATTTGGTGTTGTTTTCTCAGACTTGGTAAAACAGCTGAACAATTTGTTCCCTGACCTGCCAGAGTACTAAATGACCCGCTCCCCGGCCTATCAAAACCACCTGCACTAGCTCAATTCTTGCACATCCTGGATTTTACCCACAGACCTGGCATTTTTAGGCCACTGGTTGCCACCTCAGTGGAAGCAACACCATACGGGTTCCGGTGTCTTCCACTACACAGCCAGTGATCCTTAATCCCTCTCTGTGGGATTTGAGTCACAGCCATTTACTATGAAGCTGCCACTCCACCCCCACCCTCTCTGTTCCATTCTCACGGCTGGATAACTTGACACATATTAAATAGGGTCTGATTCTGACAGCTGCTCAAACAAAGGAAATTGGATGAGCTTTTGCAATTAAACTAGAGCTACAGGCATTCAGCTTGTCTCAGGATCAGTGCTTTTGGTACAACATGCGTAGTAAATTTCTTCACGTCTCATTCCCCTTTTCTGCTCCATTTTTTACTACAAAGAAGAGCAGCTGACCCATACAGAAGAGCATGGGCTTCACCACTGCATCAGAGGTAGGGAAAGGAGATGTGGCCGATTCAGCCAAGTGATTATCACGACGTTTCTCCCCTTCCGTGCTTAATGGGATGGCCAGCAGTTCCCCATATCTCCCCCTTCTCCTCCTCATGAAAGCAAAGGCTGAAAAACCTACTGCTTTGAATGAAGTTTGAGCAAAGTTCCTATAGCCATAGATGTACATCCTCATCTGTGTTCTCAGGCTTTTCCTTTGAATTTTATTCCAAGGCATTTCTACTTATCTCTGTTTACCCCTTCATTAAACATAGTTGGGTATGCATGCTAATGCAAGATTTGCCTCTCTTGCGGTGAACTTTCAGTTTTGCCATGTTCAGAGGAGAATACAAACCACACTGCAGCTAAGACACAGATTGCAATCTATCATCTCACTATTCCAGTTGTCTGCTTCCTAAATTAAATATGTTTTTATTTGCTGCTAGACGGCCGTATTCAGTTTCTCACATTTCTGGACTGTATAAATTAAATTACATAGGTTATCTGAAATATGTACACACAAAAATACTACACATGTGAGCCTAAAGTGCCGGTGCATTATTTTGTTTCTTGACTGTTAAAAAGGAAAACATTGTTGAATGGATTTGAGTTGCAGCTATTCTGTAGTTAATCCAGGCAGTTTCACTGGGGGGTTACAGCATTCCCTTAAGCCTAATATACATTCTTTACTTCAGGAACCAGTGATGGACATCTTCTGTAGAGTGAGTGAAGGCACCATATAGCTGGCTGGTTGAGAAAAATATCCAGCAATATTGAATGGAGTGGTGGGATCCAGCCACAGAGACCCACCTAGTGAGAATAGTACACAAATGTGTATTTTTCTGTCTCCTTTTCTCTCCTTTTTCCCAAGCACAGAGAAGATGCATACACAAATGCACACATGAAACAGTATAATATAAGGACCTAATCTTATGCAGCTATGGAGCAGTGGAAAGTGGCTTGTGTGTGAAATTAGTAAAGAAATTCAATCCAAAAACACTCATGGAATGACATATGTCAGAAATACCAGAATAGCTATGTGTATTGTGAAGTTGGTATATATGAGAAACTAGAGGAAAGCAAGGGGGGGGAGTTGAGATTTTTGAAAACAAAGCCAGAATGAAAAGCATAATCCATGTGATAAATCCCCTTTCTGCGGGGAACATGTCAGGTCCTGAGGAGAAAAAGAACTGGAATGTACAGGGCAGACCACACAAACCAGTGAGACAAAACCACACGTGAGGGAGAAGGAAAGGGAGGGGGTGAGCCAGACGAGGGGAATGGAGCTGAAAGAGAAAGAATGAACAAGACAGGCGCAAAGAGGCCAAGTGGCACAACGATGCACAGAAAGGGGACGAGAACTGCATACCGAAAAAGGACATGGAGCAGAGGATGAAGGATGGGGAGGAGGAGGAGGAGGAGGAGATGACAATGTAGTAAGGCATAAACTTTGGTAGGATTATTATTATTTGGATTTATATGCCACCCCATCTCCGGATGGGAGATGAGGAGGACTCGGGGCGGCTCACACAAAATATATATACAATACATAAAACATCCTTCAAAATCATATCTAATCCAAATATATTATAAAATATTAAAATGCCCAATTTTAAAATCCCCAATCCCTCTCAATCCAGGCTGGCCTGTAAAAACAGCCATGTCTTTAGATCGTGGCGGAAGGAATGCAGGTCAAGGGCCAAATGCAGCCCCAGGGGCAGCTGGTTCCAAAGGGTGGGGGGCCCCCACCCAGAGAAGGCCCTCCCCCGGGGAACCACCAACCGACATTGGCTGACGGTACCCCCAGGAGGGCCTGCCTGTGAGAGCATACTGGGCAATTGGACCTCGATGCTGGTAGGAGGCGCTCCTGCAAGTACCCCGGACCCAAGCCATGAAGGGCTTTATAGGTTAACACCAGCACCTTGAATCATACACAGAGGGCAACTGACAACCAATGCAGACCGCGCAGGAGGGGTGTCACATGGGAGAATCGGGCCGCTCCCATCACCGATGGGAGGATGGGAAATGAAGGAACTCAGAACATCTTGGAGTCAGACTTTTCCAACCATTTTGTGGAAATGTGATTCACATCTCACTCTTGGCCATGATTGGTTGACTGAGTAACATTTTATTTATATTTATTTATTTATTTAAAATATTCATTTAGCTGCCTATCTTAGAACACTCTGGACAGCTCCCAATCAAAAATTAAAACCACATAAAATCATATTTAAACTATAACAACCCAACACATTAAAAACAAAAAAAATGTGATGCCAAGTCAAGATTCTGATGTGCAGTCACATCTTCTTATCCCAGTGCTTGGGGGGAAAGCCGGGTCTTCAGTGGTTTATGGAAGGATTATTTATGTAGCACAATGGGGTGCAGCCACATATTTTTAGCTAAGCTAAAAATAATGGTTCATGTGGCAAAGGGACTCATTTAGACATTGCATTAAGCTTCAGTCAAATAAGCTAAAATGGCTTGCAGCAACATCTGGCTAGGTTGTAGGTTTCTACAGCAATGTACAGAATTTCTAGCAGAAAATTGAATGTATGGTTTCTCCTGCTTCATATTGCTACAGGTTTTCAGGAACATGTTTTCCCACAAATCAGAAAATACACAGAGTTTTGAATACTCACAAACCTAAGAATGCCTAAAAGGAAAAATCTAAGTTTAATACCAATAAATTAAAATTTGAACTTGAAATTTTGGGGAAAAAAATTCTCGATATGATTTGGAAGTCACCTCTATCACCAAGCTACCCGATATTGAAAATGATGATTTCCTTCAGACCTCAATGTTCAGAACATTCTGCTTTCACACAAAGAAAATACATTTGCTCACATTTTTATGGTGGGGGAGGGGGGCAAGGGATAAGAAAAGAAGGTCCACATAATGCTCTCATCCATGTGCAAGCTTCATGCACTTTCCCAGCCTTCTTTCTCCCCCTCTTTATTACAAGTAATAGAAAAGTCATCTTGTTTAAAAAAAACAGAGAACAATTATGCCAACTTCACACTTTCTCTTATCTTTTCCACAGTGATGTGGTTCTGACATGGACCATCAATCATATATTGGATTTAGAAAGTGATCACATCCAGCATATATCCAGGGCAGTTCTGTGCTGTCTTTAATCACAGCTTCGTTATTTAAAAGAATAGCTTGCTGCCTGCAAGTGTCATTAATAGCTATTGCTTGTCTTGAGTGACCAAATATGCCCTTCTGGTAGCAAATTAGAAAACCCCAATAACTAGAAGAACAAAAATCCTGCTCCCCACTCTTCATCTCACCAGATAGGCTTTCTACAGCCAAAGAAGGGAGAAACATTAGCCCCCACTCTTATTAGTGGAGACCAACAAAGGTATTTCAAATTCAGTGCAGAAGAGTAAAGAAAGAAGGTAGCATGCATTAGCTCTTGACTTCTAGAAGGAAGGATCTGAAGAAATCCCAGGAGGACAAACTGAATGTCCTCTCTAATGAATCTATCCCACCCTGTAGTTCTAGAAGTGTGAAAAAAGTGCTGTTGCAGCATTTTCTCTGCACTGAGCACTGAGCTGGTCAACTTCCAGACATCACCAGCACAACTTCCATTGCACTTTTGAAGCCCCTGCAGAACCACTGGGATTTGCAAGAATAACTCTGATCCAGGATCAGTGTCTCCCTCTATGTGGAAAGGCACTGAGGGAAACAAGTAGTCATCTCTTACTTGTTTAGCTGTCAAGTACTGTGGTGCTACTTGAGCAATTAAAAGAAGAAGAAACGGGGCATATTGAGAATATCCCCTGCAAAAGAACCTTGAAATATCTGCTGAAGTCAAGCCTTTTAGTGACTAAAATGGGAGAACTCTACAATCACTGTCATTTCATTACCACTGAACACATCTGGTGAAAGCACAAAGAGATCATGTGGCATTCAGAGATGTTCTGGATGATCGATGTATTGTGCTGGCAGAATGCTCTGTTTACCCAGAATTTACTGATTGTCCTGTTGATGCTGAATCATCCATTATGTAGCTTTAGTATTTGTATGACCTTCCCTCACCCCACTGAAAGTCTGGTTTACCTCAGAAAAAGCATCCTGTTGTTAATATTGTTTGGATGTTTGAATGTTTCACAATATTTCTAAAATTTTACATCTTTGTCACATCTCTTCCACCCAAAATATTTCTTTTCACGATTGCTGTTTTGAACTCTACAGAGCTAAGTTTTCTAGAATGCCCATTGCTATGACATTGTTGTGGCAGTTTTTTAGGCCTTAAACTGCCACATAAATGTATAGGGAGAATTCTGCATGTTGCAATGATTATGTCAGCCTGAAAGGAAAGCTACAAGTGAAATGGCAGACACTGATAATGAATGTTATGAATTTTGTCTCTAAAACACTGTCTCTCATGTATAAATGATCAGAAGAAAGCAAGGGCAGATGCTTACCATTATGAGGATTCAGAAGGAACACAAATTGAACATGCTGGGGAATCATGTCTTATTGATTCATGGGATGGGGAAGTAGATTCATGGGATGGGGAAGTACTAGAATGGGCCACCAACACAATTCCCCTAAGTGTCCTGGCCAGTTCTATGGAAACCTGATTTCTCCACAATTCTTTAAGATCCCTGTGCCCTGAAACAAGCAAGGATTGTAGATTGCAGGTAGCTTAAATCACCTCAGGAGAACAATTGGACAGGTTTATATGCATATGAACATGCCTAGTGTGTGATGGTGGAGGCTCCAAAGAAGTGTACCTCCATGATTTCCTCACATGCTTATCCAGGAGAACTCTTTGGGTGATGAAGTTCTTATTGTCATCTCCCTCAGAAAACTCATTAATGTGGCCAGGAAGACCTGCTCTGATAGATTCATAAGGCACTCGCAGGATAAAACTGCTTGTGTTTATTGTGGCATAGTAAATTCCTTATTTTTGATAAGGAATATATTGAGGTATTCAGTACACCATCTGGTCCAATTATATGGGATATTTTAAAGTTTACAATGCCTGCAACATGGAAAAGATGATTGTAGCTGTTTATCTGCCTCATGCTCTCTTAGCCTAATTGGTCTGCCTAATAAAATGTCAGAAAACAATGGGCTGATTTGAGTAAGATTTGGGAAGGTCACAAGGGGCAAGAGAAGGTTTTAGTACCCTGCAGAACTTCATTCCTTCTTTTCTTTTCCTCTCCCGATCCCTCGGGAAATAAAAAAACAGAATTCAGCTTTTCTGAATGAAGTTATACTGAAAACACCCTGATGAACTTGACATGAACTTATAATGAACTTATTCATTTATGAGAAAAGCCTGTAAAACAAAATAAGGTTGAACAGAATGGTTGGCTAATAAGAGAAGGGTGAGTGAGAAACATTACAAATTTCATCTTAGGCCAATTACAAGCTTGGTGTAGGCTATCATCTGACTGAGACCAGCAAAGAAAAATACTTGGCTATTTGCAGTCCTTGAACCTGCTTTATTGATATTAATACTGAACATGATTTGAAACAAATTGTTTCAGTTTATTTTTATGTTTTATGATGTAAACTGCTCAGAATCATTTGCTGAGATGACTAAAGAAATCAAATAAATAAGTTTTAAAAATGATATTGAAAAGAAGAAATGCATGTCGTGTGAATTGGGACAATGCACATTAATTTAAGATGCCTTAAAATATCATTAAAGTATCTGGGATCTCTCATTTTATCATTCTTAGGTCATCTTGACAATTAGTTATAAGAACAGTTTTAGATTAGAATTCACTTGGAGGGCTGCAGTTTCATGCAGCAAAAAGCAAAAAACAAAAACACTTATTCACTCATTTCAGTACATTTTGTTTATTTGTTTATCAAATTAAGATATCATCCATCTCAGTCTCACTCTCACATCTTTTTTTTAATAATTTCTTTTTATTTTTTGAAGACAAACATAAACGTATACATAAAGAACATAAAACATTTTTTTTTAGAACAGTGTGCTCCCGGGTTGTCACTTCTCCATACAGACATAAATTCAATTACATATTCATCTTATGTATTCTAATCCATATCTTATATCTCACTCTCACATCTTGATGAGAAGATTAGGATGTGATTTTTTCCCCCAAACAAATTGTTAAATCTAATCAATGAGAGACCATCATCCAGTCCAATTATATTGAGGACAGAAAGTGGAGTGAGTTCAGGTTTGGGAATCAAGGCAGCTTACTTAATTACTCTTACTTACTTACTTACTCTTCTAAATTTTCTCTACAACCAACAGATCTGCAAGATAGCCTGGGCTGAAAGAGAGTGTCCCAAATCACCGGGGGACCTTCCATGGTTGAGGGTACACTTACATTGGTCTTCCTAGTACCATAGTACCATACACTTGTACATTTAATCTTCTGTACATGTGAATGTACAGAAAATAAGTTTACAAAAGCTGGTTTAAGCATCATTTGCAACAATGTCCTTAAACAGATTTTTTTTCTTCCTATCTCAAAGACCAATTTAACACAAGAGGTACTAGTGTGCTATGCCTGAATATGAACTTGTTTACAAACTTTTAATTTGCCATCAGCCAGGGAGATACAGAGAAGTAACTTTGGAGCAGGGATCTTCATGGCAAAATATTGTTGCATCCTGATGACAGCTTGCCCAAGTCCAAGGTAAGATGAAACAGCCTGGTTGCTATAACAGAAAATAGGGAGATCATTATCATGTCAAAGAAGAAAATGTTGCTTTTAGCACAGAAAAAGACTCCATTTGAGTCAGCATTATTGCAATGCTGTGTGTGTGTGTGTGTGTGTGTGTGTGTGTAGACAGGTCAAAAGCCAAAAATCAGGGCTTAGAGATCTAAAGGTCTTCAAATTTAAGGAAACCCCAATAGCTTAAGAAAAAAAGACTATTATGCTGTCCAATTTCTCCTAAAGATTCTGGAATAGAATTCCTGTTCCTGACAGATATACAATATATGTCTGTTAAAGATAGACCTATCAGTTCTTTAAACCATATTGATATTCAACAAAAGTAAGATCTCAAATATAGTTTGATTGCTAAATTATTTCCTCACTTTCCAAAATCTAAGGGATGTCCTGATCCAAGTGTTTAAATCTTTATTTCCAAATCTCTTTAAAATATCTGAAATGTACCTAGAAACTTCACAGATTTGGAGGCCCCAAAGGATGAATAAATGTGTGTGTATGTGTGTGTGTGTACGTACAGTATGTATATCCAAAGTGTGTTTTGCTTTATCTGTTTTTAATCTACCTTTTGTTCCCTGCAGTCCCTCAAGATAATTTATAGCAGAAATAAAAATGCCTAAAAGTTAAATCAAGGACAGAGTTCATGTTATTTGCTTAGCAGAGGAACAGAATTTAAAAGCTTCTCTGCTCTTCCTGCCTTCAAAACAAAACACCTCACTAATTTTATGACACTGCTGTAGTAGTCATGGACCTCAAATGCCAAACAAAAAGAAGTTTTAAAATCTCTTATGTCAATTTAGTGGAGATAAAACCCCTTCAGCCCTTTTATTGCATTACATGTATTTAAAAGAAAGAGAGAGAGAGAAGTTTACAATCACTCTTCAAACAAAGTAGAACAAAGAATATAGCAATATACCCTTTTAGCTCAGGTTTTCAATAATTGCCAGGTCTGGTGTATAAATGCACCACAAACAGAGGTGTCTGTAAGGTGTAATCAAAATAGTCAAGATAGAAGCTGATGCAATTGAAGATCTGACCATTCCCCAAATAATTGGAATTATTGTTTTACCAGCATTCAATTCTGAGTACACATTTCCCAAGATCTCTGGCTGAACTTTTCCCTCCCTATCCTTTTTGCATTCCTTTTGACTAGAAGATATTTGGCCTCTGGAGAAAAGAGCTTGGAGCTTTGGCATGTAATGTACCTGTATTTCTAGAATAAAATTGCTCTTCCCAAGATCTGAATGTATACCTATTAGACCACTAAATTGAATGCTCTAATCATTTTGTATGAGATTTCAGGTATTTTTGAATATATCCTAAAGTGATACCCTACAGTACATACCACAGCAACACCCATCGCTTTAACCATTTCCATTCTCTTAACTGCTATCTTAACTCCAGTAAAAAGCTAGGTATTAATACTCAGACCTGCATTTTTAACAACAACATGCCATCTTCCCACATATTTATCACAGGATGCTTTTCCAAGCATGGAGAGGAGACTATTTGCTTGCCTAATTTATTTATTTAATTTATTTATTTTAATTACATTTATATGCCGCCCTTCTCCGAAGACTCAGGGCGGCTTACAATTTTTGGGATACAACCCAGTGTGCTCAGCAATAGCCTTCATTCCATTGTATATGCCTGCTTATTACTAAGTGGCAATTTCACCATAAGCAGAGGATACAGCACTGGAATGGAGATAACCATCCATGAATCACCATTGAAAGATCTCTCAGAAAGAAAGCCAGATCTCCCACAAGTGTTAGTGTTAACATACAAAGTCCTTCATGACATGAGTCCTCAATATTTAAGGGAGCGTCTTCTTCCAATATCGAATACCGGTCGCCCTGTGCGAGCAAGGACTCCTCGGGGTCCCATCGGCGGGTCAGTGCCGACTGGTAATTCCCCGAGGACGAGCCTTCTCTGTCGCGGCCCCTGACCTCTGGAACCAACTGCCTTTGGAGCTCCGCCTGGCCCCTGACCTCCGCACCTTTCGCCGTGAGCTAAAGATCTGGTTATTTGACCAACCCGGGCTGTGACCCCTCCCCTGGGTGAGGGATGGTTTTTAAGGGTTTTATAGTGCTTATATTTGGACTTATAATTTAATTTAATTGTTTTTTAAGTATTTATTGTCTCATGTTTTAGTTGTGAGCCGCCCCGAGTCTTCGGAGATGGGGCGGCATATAAGTTCAAATAAATAAATAAATAAATAAATAAATAAATAAATAAATAAATAAATACAGCTTGCTACTCCACTCACAGAAAATAGGCTGACACCTGCTCCAAAACTTAACAACTTCCTCATAAGTAGGGGCTTTCTAACAGTTTCTCTGTGACTGGGCCTTTAAAAGTGGATAGGGTGCGGAACCTGGGGGTCCTCCTGGATGTGCGGCTCCGGTTGGAGGAACAGGTGGGGGCCGTGGCCAGGGGGGCCTTTGCCCAGGTCTGGCTGGTTCGCCAGCTTCGCCCGTTTCTGGACCGAGATGCCCTGCATACAGTCACTCATGCCCTTGTCGCCTCTCAACTCGACTATTGTAATGCTCTCTATCTAGGACTGCCCTTGCATACCATCTGGAGACTGCAGCTGGTGCAGAATGCGGCCACGCGGGTGGTGATGGGAGTCTCCCGATTGTCCCATATTACCCCCCTCCTGCATGACCTGCATTGGCTGCCGGTTGCACTCCGGGTGAGATTCAAGGTTTTAGTTTTAACATTCAAAGTCCTACATGACATGGGTCCAGAATATTTAAGGGAGCAACTCCTGCCGATATCGAGTACCAACCGCCCTGTGCGAGCACACAGGCAGGGGCTTCTCGGGGTTCTGTCGGCAAGCCAGTGTCGGCTGGCGGTCCCCTGGGGACGGGCCTACTCTGTGGCGGCTCCCGCCCTGTGGAACCAGCTTCCCCTGGGGCTCTGTCTGGCCCCTGACCTCCGCACCTTCCGCCATGACCTGAAGACCTGGTTATTTGACCAAGCTGGGCTGTGATAACCTTCTCAGGGGGGGGTCTTTTTATTTAATTTTAATATTGATATTGGGCTTGGTTTGGTTTAATTCTTTTTTAACTATTTATTTATTATGAATGTATGTTTTTAGTTGTGAGCCGCCCCGAGTCTTCGGAGATGGGGTGGCATACAAGTCCAATCAATCAATCAATCAAAAGTGTTGACATCAATCACACTACTGTGAAGATATGTAGTATTACCTACTATCCTTTGATCCAACTGATTACAAAAACAACATTCCAGCTTGTTATTTTCCCATTAGTTGGCAACTTTAATGAATATTTTTATATCAGAAAAAGTGTGACAAGCCTTCTCACAACCACAGCAGGCTTCTTCCAAAAGCATTAAAATGCCTGCTGTGTCAGACTGAGACCAGTCAAGATTAACTAAACACACTTAACATTTAGACCCAAGAAAGTTCCAGACAACCAGTTTTCCATCTCCAAATTCTGATTTAGCTTTAAAAATGCTCTTTGGTTTCTACAGGCATAGACATGTTTAGATGATTGTGAGTACAGCACTGGCAGTGTACTCACAATCAGCATCCATTCTTTCTACTAATAACTGTGTAGCCAAACAGTGCTTGCCTGCTTGCCAGCCACTTCTTCTGTTTTGCACCAAAATCCCGCATTTCACTTCCCTATCTGAAAAAAATACAGAAGAGATTAAACACTGATGTTCCTGTCCTGACCACGGTGAAATATCTCCATTGTTTTGTGTTTTTTTGGATTCTTAGTGCCATGAAGGCTCATCTATATTTAGAATTCCTTTCCAAAGAGTGAGGTACTCCAATTTTACTTTGAGATTGCTTTATAAATATATTGCTGTATAAATTAGATCACTCTTTCCCAATCCAATACTAAACCCCCAGAATTCCCAAAAATTAAAGCTTAATGTTAAGATTAGGGCTTAGGGAAGGCAGCAAGGTGAAAATAAGGCCACCATATCTGGGTTATCTAAGTGGTTCTTCCTCAAGCATTGAGATCAGGTGAAACTGGAATCCAATGATTGCTGTTATTGCTATTTTGGAGTGTTATATATCTCTTTCTATTATTTAGTTTGTTAAATTTATTTGACACCTTGCAAGGGATACACTAGGGAGCTTACTACAATAAAAAGGAAGAAATGAAAAGAGTGTAAACAGAAGTAAAATAATAGAGCAATAAAATAAACAATGAAAAAGAACATAATGAGAATACCTCAATATGATAACAAAAAGATGTATGGGTTATTTGCTGGTGTAGGACACAGTTTGACTTTGGATATTTATCATTGTTTCTATGTGGTTTGGTTATGAGCCATTTGGTATGTAAGATCAATAGCTATGCAATATAAATTTTCTAAAATAGATAAATACTGTATACCCCATTACTACTACATGAGCAGGAAAGTGAAACAGAAAATTATTTGTTCTGATGTAGGAACTGCAACCCATATTTGGTAACTCTTGCTATATATTCACTGTATCCAAAGCATTATGAATTGAAGATCTTTGGTGTAGGATTTCCACATCATATTAAACCCAAATGTAATTTATTGGTTTATGGTTGAATCTAGAGCATGAACACACGTAATTGTGATCTCTTCAATAAGTAAACCAGCATGCTAACTATACTAAGCCTACTAGGTAAACTGATGCTAAGAAATTGAACCAGGTCAGTCTTGAAAGAAAAAAAGCAAGGTTGTTATGCTAAAAGTTACAAACCACTACCACCCCCTCTTTCTCTCTCTTGGGTGTGCTGAAGTGGAACATTCCTTTAAATCTTACCACCTCTGTAAGGAAAAGACCCATCTTCTGATTTTTAAGTGTGGCAGGCTCACATGAAAGGCTTAGAAGAAAGGCTGAACAAGAAGAGGTAGCCAACCTGTGTTAAAGACACAGACATTCTATACACATGACAAAGCAGCTTCAAGTTAATTTTCAAATATAGTTCATTGCGAGATATCCTGCCTTTCAGTGTGGATTAAAAATGCCCGAGGCAGCTTGGGCATGTTCAAAGAATGAAGAATTACAAACTGAGAGAGAACCATGTTTGGTCCACACATATTAAAAAAAAAAGTAGGAAAAGAGCCCCAATCCTTATAATCTTCAAAGAATAATCCTTGGTTGCATTGGAGTGAACATTCTAAATTAGGGATCCCTCCAACCTTCAGCAGAGCTATTATTCTTCTGGGGACAAGGGAGAGAAATTATTAAGCCATTGATTGTTGCTCATGTCCATAATAATCTGCTTTTCTTCAATGTCAGGTTCCCACAAGTGACTTCACATCTTCAAATATTATCCCAGACCACTGCAGCAGCATTCCTCTTTCCTATCCTGTTCCTATTCCAGCAAGAGTGCACCCAGCATAGGGGTGATATATTATATGATTATGTACCAACAAGTTGTTTTTGACTTCTCAGCGACCACATAGATTTTTTCCAAGGCAATCCATCCCTACCTTGTTATTTCAAGTCTCCCAATGGTGCAGTCATCACCTCTGTAACTGAATCCATCCATCCTGCTGCTGGTCATCATCTTCTTCTTCTTCTTCTCTTTCCTTCTACCTTTCCCAACATTAGAGCCTTTTTCACAGAGTTGGGTCTTTGCATAATGTGCCCAAAGTAGGTTAATTTGAGCCTGGTCCTTCATGCCTCAAGTGAGAACTCTGGGTTGATTTGCTCAGTGATGCATCCGTGTGTTTTCTTGTGGTCCACAATATTCTCAGAGGTCTTTTTCAACACCAAAGTTCAAAAGTGTCAGTACTCTTCCTATCCTGTTTCTTAAAAATTCAGGAAAGAGATAAAGCACTTTCAAATGGAATGTAGAACCAAAACAAAACGAAAACCAAAAAAGGGGAAAGGAATGCATGTACATACAGAGGAATAAACTTTATATTAGAGCAAAGGTTAAAGTGAAACATGATTTTAAAAAAGGGAAAAATTAAAAAGGGGAAACAGAAAAGGGAAAAAGAAACCTTTACAGGACAAGAAGTTTTAGTACCCTCATTTCTTTTCCCTTCCTGCATTTTTCCCCAACTGCTAACTGCTGTTTAAAAAATTTTATGCTCTGCTTTGCTATTTTTATACCATGATTTATACCATAATGTGATTTTTGTTCATTACTATTTGGCTTAAGTTTTTTTTAAAGTTTCTTTCTTTTTTCTTCAAAAACTACATTCTAAGTGTTTTAGCTTGCTAAGATTTTTTTTAGTGGTATGTTCCTTTGCAGTTAATGGTAGCCTGAAACCCAAGTGTATAGAAGGAAGCTTTTTAAACTTCTTGCCAGAAAGCCAGGATTTTAATCATTTACATACAGTGGGTAATATTGTCCCAATTTACTTTAAACTATATCAAATCTTAATATATTAAGAAAGGGAACACTGGTGCATGCTGTGTTATTGTATCAACTGTATGCTTAAATATACAATATATAAATTCAAATTTTCTGCATGCAAACAGATGAAAAATGCAACTTTTGCTGTTATGTGTATTGAAATATTTGAGAGAAGGAAAGATAAAAAGATGATAGGTAGAAGATTAGGTGATAGACAGACAGACAGACAATATAAGCATTTTTACTACTTTCAGCTATGTTTCAGCAGAGATAGGCTAAAATAACAAGGACAATAAACATGCACTCAATAGTGCACTTACTTGATCTTTGAAAGCTTGCAGCTAGAAAATACATCATCCCAAACTATGTGCATCTATTTAAAAGCCAATATTCATTTAATCATTCATAGCCATAATGGTCAAGTTTCATTCAAGTTAAACTCAGTTCTTGTTATCTGTCAGGTTTTCTTGGCAACACCACAAAAGTGGGTTGCCATTTCCCGCTTTCGGATTTTTTTCCATTTCCCACTTTCAGGTCATAGCCCTGATATTCCATGGTGATTTCTCTTCCAAGTACTGAACTGGATTGTTCCTGTGTCATTTCCAAGGCCAGACAAGGCCAGACTTCGTGCTATCATTTGCTGAAGCTTCTTAACTCCATTATACCTAAAATCAGCAACAAAAACCACTTTGTCAAGGTCAATAAAATCTTAGTTTTACAAGCTAATTGGAGGAAAGGGGTTCAGTAAAGCCAAATGGCTGTTAAATCTAAATTTACCCAATGTGTGTGTAAGTTTTATGTATTTTACATTAACGTACTGTATGTCACACTTACATAATTTACACTGCTGTTCCATAAATTATCCACCATGCATTAACCTGATCCAGATTGTTTGATCATACAACAGGCAAGCCTTTTGTTTGGCAAAGCAATTTGACATCAGCCTTTGTGTGACAGCAGTCAAAGTCAGCTGAATGGTAGCTTATAAAAGTCAAGTTTTTCTGCGCCACTGCTCCATTTTTGGCCACTGCCTAAAGCAGTTCTATATTGCTGCTCTCCCTTCAGTATTCCTTCCTTTCCCTTTCCTTCCCCACCTTTCTGAGCAATAGCACTTATGTTGTAATATTCCTTTCCCAAGACAATACTGCATGCATCTGATATTGCAAGCTGTGGTTTACGAAAGCTCATGAAGAAGCAATTGTGTTTGTCTTTAAGATGACACTGGATTCCTGGTTGTATTTGCTACAGATGACATAACCTCTCTAGAAAATATTACCAATGCACTGCTTTATTGCTCAGTTAGGCTGATGCTCCAAATACATATTTTCACTCCATGTCACGTATAGGGCCTGCTTGTTGTATTGCACCTACAAAGCAAATACAGAGAGGGTGTGTGCGTGAGAGAGAAATAGAATTAGAGACACTGCTGCCTTTTGCTCCAGGTCTGAATGTCTGCTGGATCAGTGGGAAGGAAGAAAATCAGCCACTTCTGCAGAAAGATCTATAGGCCAGCTGGGTGTGTTCCTTAACAGCTGCTGGCTCTGTGCATACCTGAATGCCTAGTCTTGGCAGATTTGTTCAAATCTCCAGCACTAGAAAACACTGCAGGGTTATTGTAGGTACAGCAGAAGTAAAGCCTGTTTTATCTACTAAGGAATAGAAACCTGACATTTACAGCTCGGAGGTAGAAAACTATGTATGTAAGGTTTACTGCATCTTTCAAAACTTTAGATTGTGTTTGCTTGGCTGGCTAATGGAACAGTGGTTTATAGAGTTAACTGTCCAGATTCACACATAACACTATAAAAAACACACACATTAATCTAGTAGATGTGTGCACTGCAGACTCATCTTTAAAGAAGCAAAAGTCCCTTGGTTTTCTATCCCTTTTCCTTCTTTGCTACCTATGGATCCTTAAAAAATCTCATTATTAAGGTTCTCCCATGCTGCAAATTCTTCACTCTCTTTTAATTCCTTTAGAATGAAAAGTTGACTCAGCCTTCCATCCTCTCAGGGTAGGTAAATTGAGGACCCAAGATTGTTGGGGGCAATAAGCTGACTTTGTAAAAATGCCGCTTAGTAATAAGCAGGCATATACAATGGAAGGAAGGCTATTGCTGAGCGCATTGGGTTGTATCCCAAAAATTGTAAGCCGCCCTGAGTCATCGGAGAAGGGCAGCATATAAATGTAATTTAAAAAAATGTCCCATGAGCAATCAGCACCAAAGGTTACTATTTCCTCTCTTGCTGATACCCAAATCTTATCTGTTGAAACCGTGGCTGTCCTTCCTTGCTAGTTTGCTTATGTTTATTACATCAGAAAGAAACCGATACTATGTTTGCAGAAAAATATGTTACGTATATAATTTTGAAATTTAATATTCTGATGCATTATGCATGGAATCAGATTTGTATTTTCCACAAAGGTGATCCCCAAATATACAGTAATTCAGTCAGTTCAATTCAGTGGAAAACCATGGCCAGATGTATGAGCAATTCATTAAACAGGGCTGATTTGAATGATCCCTGCCCCATATAAATTTCATAGATTTTGACTCCTCTTGTCACAGAGACAGTTTTGCCATGCAGATTCTAGAACTACATCATGTCCTTGCTTGAAATAATTTTTTTTAAGATCTTTGTTTAAAAAAAACGTAATTGATGCTTATTAGTCTGGAAAAAGTTACAAAACTAAGATTCTATGGGTGCAGTGAAACACAATCAAGGATGTAGTCTTGATATTGAAAAAACCTTGTCTTCTCAAAACCAGTCTAAGAGTCATAAAGTCACGTAGGAACTCCCAGTTATAACAAAATAGTATCCAGGAATCTGCAGGCCCCACCTTGAGTCATTCATTGATTCTGGAAATTGCTCATTTCAATTAGGCTAACTTGAAGCTTCTTTCCCAATAGCTTAAATCTCTTCCTTCCCCGCCATCTGTGTGTGTGTGTGTGTGTGTGTGTGTGCCTGCCTTCAAATCAGTGGAGACTGTCTGGACAAGTCCCTGCAGACTTCTTGGCAAAGTGTGTTGAAAGTTGTTTGACATTGCCAGCTTCCTAGGGCTGAGAAAGAGTGACTGGCCCTGGGTAACTCAGGTGGTTTTGCGCCCAAAGTAGGACTGTGGCTCTCTTCTAGTTTGTAGCCTGATGCCTTAACTACTACACCAAACTGGATCTTGAGTACAGGCCCCATTTAGGTTGGCTAAAATCAGTTTTCATGATTCCACCATTAGAAAAACTCAAATTGATCTCTGAAAAAGGAGAGAGTAGTAAGGCATATTCCATGGTTTGCTAAGAAGGACATTGATGCTGCTTTCAGATTTGCTAAATAGCACCTGGATGACTCTCCAGACTCTTGACAAAATGTTCTATGCACAGATAAATCAAATGTGAACCAAGGGAGGGGGAGCAGGGGCAGGCTACATAGGTGTCATTTTGTATGGTGGAAACCAAACACCACATTACATAACAATATCATCTTTCACCTGTCAAGCATGGAGTGACACAGTTTATGGATGCTTCGATACCTGAATACCTGGAAGACTTGCCATCACCAAAGTAAACATGAATTCTCTTTTGTACCAGAGGATTCTACACTCTACAGGACACTTTCAAACTATCTTTCTGTCACTGAACCTGAAGCAAAAATGAGATGTAAAACACAGTGATTCCAAAAGAATGAAAGAAGAACAAATCCAACGGCCAAATCAAAATCTCTTAGATTCAATAACTTTGTCATATTTTGGCTGCAATAACTTCAGCCAAATACTTCCAGTACCTGTCACCATCCATTTTTGTGTAGAAATTTTTGCTTGGTTCTCCATGAGAAACTGCTTGATTTCAGTAAAACGTTGCTTTTTTTTTTAATTACATTTATATGCCGCCCTTCTCCGAAGACTCAGGGCGGCTTACAATTTTTGGGATACAACCCAATGTGCTCAGCAATAGCCTTCATTCCATTGTATATGCCTGCTTATTACTAAGCAGCATTTTTACAAAGTCAGCTTATTGCCCCCAACAATCTTGGGTCCTCAATTTACCTACCCTGAGAGGATGGAAGGCTGAGTCAACCTTGAGCCTGGTGGGATTCGAGCCTACAGTAATTGTAGGCAGCTGGAACTTAAATGCAGGCATTTAACAGCCTGAGCCACCAAGGCCCAAGGCTTTGTAGTATGAATTTCTCATTTCAGGTTTTGCTATGGCATTTTTGTGCCACTTCTGAAATCTTGTCAAGGAAATTGCAGGGATCAGTCCAGACCGTTGCCAGGAATCAAGACTGAAACAAAATCAAATACCAACTTAAAAGCAGTGAAGATTGTAGTGCAGATGGTGGAATTTTCACTTAACTGTTGGAATACTAGGAACAATTCCATCTTTACAACAACGGAGAATATTTGTAGCTTCTATCACAGGGCAGTAACTCTATTGAATTCTACTGTATAGTGCAATATTAATGCAATATCAGTGGTTTTCAATTCAATGTGTAGAATGTGAAGGATGTGTGTTTGTGTTTATTTTCATAGTCATAATGTACACTGAAGATGGAATTTAATTTCCTTGTACGAGGTGCAATGACAATAAACTAAACTAAACTAAACTGAGGGTTGAAATGAGGGGTCTTTGGTGCTCTCTGATTGTTTTGTTTTGTTACAGATGTTTCATTACCCAAACTAAGTAACTTCATCAGCACCAATGATTCCATCCACTCAGTTCCATGCTTATTTCCTGGAATCATGGATTTGCTCTAGAAGGAATATGATGAAAGAAGCACTGAGAAAAAAAATGGGAGGATTACAAGTGGATGATTATATCATCAGATCCTTCCCTAAAATGTCATGAGTAGCAAGATTAATCAGGTAATAAAAGCTTTCTTTGGAAATACTCAAATGTTAAGTTGCTCTTAAAGGAAAAACTGACAGTCCTACTTCCACATTGCTAATTATTCTGTGCTGTGAAACTTAAATTGTTGTAAACAACAACAACAACAATTGGGGCAGCAACTTTTAAAATCATGTTACATGCTAATAAGAAACTCACTACTAGAGTGCCAATTTTATGTATTCATAATTGTGCCACACCCACAAGAAGGAAGTATCAGCTTGCTTGGGGGAATCAAGATATGTGCAGGAGTTTGGGGGGTGAGGTGAAAGGTAGAAATTAAAAGAAACAGGAGGAAGACAGTGGAGTTTGAGAACTGAGGTTGCTCAGTATCTCTGGACACCTGCATAACTGGATAGAAGCATTCCTGTCAAACAGACAACAAATGGTCAAAATTGGGAGCGTCCAATCAAATTCTGTACCTGTCAACAGTGGTGTCCCCCAAGGCAGTGTTCTAGATCCAACTCTCTTCATACTCTACATAAATGACCTCTGTGATCACATTAAGACAACTGTATTCTCTTTGCTGATGATGTACAGCTATTCAACACCACAGACAATACTGCTACCCTTCAAAAAGACCTTGTCTATGTATCAGAGTGGTCAAACAAATGGCAACTTCAAATCTCAACAAATAAATGCTCTGTCTTATATATTGGCAAAAAAAATCAGAAAATAAAATGCAGGTCATCAAGACCTTGTTGATGATCCAAACTCTGTCAAGGACCTTGGAGTACTCATCTCTAATGATCTAAGTGCTAGAGCCCACTGTAACTACATAGCCAAAAAGGCATTAAGAGTTGTTAACCTAATCTTACGTAGCTTTTCCTCTGGTAATATTACACTACTAACTAGAGCATACAAAACATTTGCTAGACCAATTCTCGAATACAGCTCATCAGTCTGGAATCCACATTGCGTATCTGATATTAACACAGTAGAGAAAGTCCAGAAATATTTCACAAGAAGAGTTCTCCACTCCTCTACTCATTGCAGAATACCTTATGCCACTAGACTTGAAATTCTAGACCTAGAAAACCTAGAATTACGGCGCCTTCGGTCCAATCTAAGTATAGTATATAAACTCATACATTGCAATGTCCTACCTGTCAATGAATACTTCAGCTTCAATCATAACATTACAAGAGCACACAATAGATACAAACTCAAGGTTAACCGCTCCAAACTTGATTGCAGGAAATACGACTTCAGCAACAGAGTGGTCAATGTCTGGAATACGCTACCTGACTCTGTGGTTTCTTCCCCAAACCCCCAAAACTTTAACCTTAGACCGTCTACTATTGACCTCACCCCTTTCCTAAGAGGTCTGTAGGGGGCGTGCATAAGCGCACCAACATGCCTACCGTCCCTGTCCTATTGATTCTTTTTATTTTTATTTTTATTTTTCTTATATGTATCCATTCCATGTATTCATAACTATGTTTATACTTATACCTATTATCTTGTAAGCGATTGACAAATCAAATAAATAAATAATAAATAAATAAATAAACAATGCTAGTGGGTTATTTTGGGCTGGTGTTGGAGGTGAAAACGAAGTGGAATTATTTTGAACAAAATACACCTTGCTGTAATTTACATGAATGAATGTATATAGCCACTCAGAGTTGTTGAGATAGAGAACTATATATTTTTTCTTTTAATGGCCCTGTAATTCCTTGCATCAGGGTGGAGTTGAGGCGACTGAATGGAGCTGATCATTTACTGGCTGGATGTCCTTCCTGATGCCTATGCAGAGTTCACAGCAGGTATTTTCTTTTTGCATCCAAAGGGAGAAATATCTCCCACTAACTAGTATCGAACTCACAGCCTCCTGATTGGGAGGCTCCACATCTAGGCCACCACACCATTCAGATGGGGAACAATTGATTAAATAAATAAACAGTAAAAGGATACAAAAACTTTGTCTGCTTCCTTCTAGTAACTGTCTAGATGATTTCTCCTAAGGGATGGAACCTTAATTTAGGTTGTCATGTCATCCCTGCAATGCTTTGTGACTCAGCACATTGTCGATTTTGCCATGGCTGACCAAAAATTTGTGCAGAGAGGATATTCAGTTGGCACAGAGTATGCTCAAGAAGCGAGAAAATCTGCAGAGATTCTCCTGGCAACCTAAGTATTTAAAAGTACATAAGGCAGATAATCTATGTCGTCTAGGTATCACAGGCAAAACTTCTCAGTGCCTAAATAAATCCTGGAAACTAAGATCTCTTGTTTGCAGATCATAAAAAGCAGATAGACTGCTCTTGGCATGTTTGCTTGTCCCATTTACATCTCTGTCTTTTGGGAAAACTGGATTGGCTAGAGTTAACAGTAGGATTAAAAAGGGTTGTCCAGTTTTGACTAGTCTTTGCAACTGGTTTGACCTGCAGTGATTAGCCAATTATTATGTTTATCCCGTGCCAAAAAAGAGAGGTTTAATCTCCCGATTCCTGCATATCAGGACCGAGCATGGCATTTCTTGTTTTGCTCGGCTAGTTGCAAAGCCAAAGATGGGAGAAGACAGCATACATTCCTCCCCAGCCCTTTTTAACCTCATAAAATGGCATTTTCCTCAAACAAAACAACAAAAACAACTTCCCACTAGGATTTTCAAATATTCAGTTGCCATTAAAACACAAGTGCTTGGATAGGGTTGGGAAAACCATTTCCCACTTTCTTTTAAGTGGCTCTTTTATTGATTTTAATTAATCACTTCTATTTTGACCATTCTCCTAAAACTTCAACTTCTACTTCGATGCCATAGAAATTGCTTGCACTCATTGGAGATATAAAGCAAAAAGTTGAAGATGTGACTGTGTTTTGTAGTCTACTGCACCCAAAAGAGTTGGAAGTCACTTTTTTTTCCTTTCCCTTTTTCTCTATTTTGCACTACTTTCCCCATTCCCTGCTAAACTATATTTTCATGCAAATTTTATATTACAATAAACACTAATATTTTTTTAAAAGCCTAAAACTCCAGCTTTTAGCGTCTTCAAACTTTTCCAAAGTTTCTAGGCCAAACTATATTAGAGAGATTTTAACAGCTTCCAAAGTTCCCTGCTTTTTTATTCTTTAGAACTCTACCATAGTAAAATATTGGAAATAAACACTGGCAGTAAAATATATAAATGGTTTAGAGACTCTGTCTATCTCTCTGCCTGTCAGCAGTTAGTTCTCCAGAAACAGACCAGGACCATATCTGGTGTAGGGAAAAATGGTCTAGATTCAGCCAGGGATTTCTGTGAAAACTATTTCTCTTATAGTAAGATGCCTGGGTAGCAACTGGGAGCATTCCTGATTTTTTTACATTTTAATCCCAGCTTCTTCCTGGTCACATGACCCAGAGTGGAGCTACTATTGAGAGGCTGGAAAGATTTTATTACTTTATTTCATATTAATTGATTGTTTTATTTTATTATTTTAATTTTCAACCAATTTGGAAAGACTAGAGGTGGCCAGTGGCGGAATGCTGCTGGTGTAACAACTGGTTCACTAATCGCATGCTTTGTGTGCACTCGTGTGCTTTTCAGTGCTTGCACACTTTTCAAATTTATTTACCTTCAATGTTACTTCAGGGGAAGTAACACAGCCGAGGCGCGGCAATCCGCTCTGCCGCACAAATCAGCTGAGGGGAAATAGGTGAGTACAACGCAGAGGCGGGTAGGTAGGCCCACATAGCGAACCGGTTCAGAGCCAGCTGATCATCGGAGTTAGGGGTTCACCCGAATCGGTCCAAACCAGGAGAATCTCACCCGTGGAGGTGGCTTATATCAGAACTTCACAAACAACATTAATCAGAATGGAAAAGATATAACAATTAAAGAATGTTTTGGATGTAACATAAAAAAACCACATTCCCCCCAAAATTGGGAATCATACCGGAAATATATAATAAAGAACTGAAATATTTGACTGCAAATGTATTAACAGCGGCTAGTTGTATTTGCTAAAAATTGGAAAAAAGAAAAATGCCAGCGAAGGAGGAAGTCATTAAGAAAATTATGGAATGTGCTGAAATGAGTAAATTGACATTTGAAATTAGAGAACAAGAAGATAAACAATTTTATAAGATATGGGATTTATTTTGTTAAGTTTGCATGAAGAGTCAGACGCGAGGAGTTCCAGCAAAGAGTTTATTAGTGACTACAGCTCGAATAGACCCGTTCTGGCTTGGCTACGCTGTTTTATAGCCTGCAGCCGTAGCTGCCAGCCAATGGGAGTGCAGGGTTTCTTCCCGCACTATTTAAACCAATACCATTTGACATTTTACAAGAACAGTTCAAATAAACCAATAACATTCAAACTACATACATAACACCCCTCCCCACTAGGTTCAGTCCATACCAAACCCCAACCTATCTAATGTATTCCTTTAAATAGGTGGGCTCTTTAGTGTACGCTGAGACCTTCGTGGTTCAGAAGCTTTAACGCTCTCACCAGTGAGAGGGGAAATGTGTCTACTGACATTCCTGTTGGGACTTCCTGAGGAAGAAGACCCTGTTAGACTGTTAGAATCTGGTCTCTCCTCCCAACCCATCTCCATTCCAATGTCAGCACCCAAGTCAGGTAGTGATGTGCAATCTTCCCTTCTAAGGATGGATCTTGGCTTTGTGACAGGGTTGGGATGGTTCCTGTCGCAATGGCTCGCTACACATGGGGTTGATTCCTGTTTGCTGATTTTCCTCCTGTTCCCTCCTTCCCCCTAGAAGAGACATCAGGTGAGGGACCTAGAGAGAGACAGGGTCAATGTTCCTGAGGAACCTGGATCTAAGTTCGCCAATGTGCCTGCTCCAAAGGAGGCCATCCTCTGTTTGTACCCTGTAAGAACGAGGGGCCCGTGATGTGAGTTATTTCAGCAGGAATCCACAAAGGTTCACCATAAGGTGCCTAGCATAGACAGAATCTCCACACTAAAAGAACGAACTGGAAGTGAGTTGGGTGCGTAAGTGGATGAAGGCGGTCAAGGGAGACCGAGTTTCCTGCCCATCAACAACTCTGCTGGGGACAAGTTATTTGATGGGCTAGAGTGATGTGTTGAACACTAAGAAGTTTTTCAAGCTTCTCAGTGATGTCCCCAGGACCAGCTGCTGAAGCTTTCTTTGGTGAAGCGCACCATGCGTTCAGCCGGCCATTGGCCGAAGGGTGCCAGGGGCAGTGAGGGCATGTCTGATGCCCTGTTGAGCTAGAAAGGATTCAAAATGTTAGATGTGAATTGAGGGCCATTGTCAGAAACAAGGACATCTGGTAGCCCATGGGTGACAAACAATTTTTTGAGCTGCTTGATGACAGCCTCAGTTGTAGTGGATGTCATGGGAATTACCTCGCCATTTAGAGTATGCATCTACTAGCACTAGAAAAGTGTGCCCTCTTGTAGGGCCTGCAAAATCAATGTGGATTCTAGACCATGGGCCCCTAGGACATTCCCATTCCTGTGTGGGGGCGTGAGGTGGGGCAGGCCTGACTACCTGGCAATTGGGACAAGATGCTACCCAGTTTTCAACCATTTTGTCAATACCTGGCCACCACACATAACTCCTGGCCAAACCTTTCATCCTTACAATCCCAGGATGACCCTCATGTAACATTTCCAAAACTCCCTTTGCAGTTTTGCAGGAATAACCACCCTGTTACCCCCACAAAATACATCCTCTTAATACAGATAATTCAGTTTGCCTGGACTTTAAAAGGTTGGGCAAGGTGAGGTAGATCTTGAAGAGGCCAACCTTTCTTAATCCAGCCCATAACAGGTGCTAATACAGCATCTTTGGTAGTTTCTCTGGCAATCTCAGCAGCATGGACTGGAAGCTTAGCCACGGTCTCCAGGAAAAGGTGTGAGTTTCAAGTTCAAAGTCCTCCTTGTGGCAAGGGAGTGGGCAACGACTCAGTGCATCAGCATGTCCAATGTCTTGCCAGGCCTGTGAATCAGTTTGTAGGAATAGGCTGCAAGAAATTCAGTCCACCTCAGCATTCTTGGTGACAGGATATTAGGTGTAGGTTTGTCTCCTGCCACAATGCCTAATAAAGGTTTGTGATCTGTAACAATGGTGAATGACCTGCCATACAGATATTCATGAAATTTCTTAACAGCTGCAACAACTGCTAAAGCCTCCTTGTCCATTGGCTATAATTCCTCTCTGCTTTGGACAAAGTGTGAGAGTAAATGCAATTGGGGCTTCCCTTCCATTGGGAAGCCTGTGACTCAAAAACACCCCCACTCCAAAAGGGGATGCATCACAAGTCAGAACAACAGGCAAATTCTCAGAGAATTGTATCAACACAGCATCAGACGTGATTAGTCTTAATACTGTTAAATGCTGACTGTTCCTTCCGCCCCCAGATCCAAACAGCTTTCTTATCAAGCAAGCGATGTAAGGCTCAGCAATAGATGCTTTGTGAGGTAGAAACATGTGGTAAAAGTTAATAAGTCCAAGGAAGGCTTGCAAATCTGCCTTGCATCGAGGTTTAGGGCTTCCTTGATTGCTTTAACCTTGGCATCAGTAGGATGGATGCCATGCTTGTCAATCATATACCCCAGGAACTCAACTCTGTCTGTTTTGAGTGTACATTTGTCTTCCTTGACTTTTAAACCCGCTTTTCTGAATCTGGTAAGGACTTCTCTGAGTCTTTCTTGAAGCTGAGTGTCATTTTCAGCAGAGATTAATACATCATCAAAATAAGGCACTACCCCTGGCAGTCCTTGCAACATTCTTTCCATAAGGCTTTGAAAAATGCCAGGTGCCACGCTACTCCAAATTGTAGTCTTTTACATTTGAAGGCACCTCTATGAGTCACAATTGTTTGTGCCTCTGCAGTGGCATCATCAACTGTTAATTGTTGATATGCCTGAGCTAAGTCTAGTTTAGCAAATACTGTACCCCTGCCAAGGGAAAGCGGCAGATGATGCACAACTGGTACAGGATATGCGCTCTGCTGCAGCGCATGGTTAAGTGTCCCCTTGTAGTCACCACAGATTCTCACTGACCCATCAGCCTTGACTGGTGTGACTATGGGTGTTTCCCATCTGGAGTGGTCAGTAGGCTCTAAAACCCCTTGAGCAATGAGCTTATCTAATTGTGCATCAATTTTTTCCTTTAAAGCAAATGGGACCCTCCTGGGCTTTAAACGAATTGGGGTCTAAGCTGAAAGCAATAGGGGTCCCCATATACTTGCCCAGTCCTTCGCTGAAGACCTCTGGAAACTCAGACTTCAATGACTCTTCCCAGTCAGAACTGCTCACGTGATGGATGCCAGTCACCTCGATGCCAAGTGGCTTGAACCACTCAAGTCCCAGCAAACTTGGGCGATCCTTGTCCATGATGGTCAGGGGCAAACGCTTGGTGTGGCCTTTAAACTGCACATTGAAATCTCTCGCTCCAACTACTGGAATCTTGTTCCCTTGGTAGTCTTTGAGAGTCAGTGCTTGCTTCTGAAAATGCTTTTTCTGAATTTTGGGAAAGAGTCTGTGGATAGTGTCCCATGACACCATAGATAAATAAGAGCCTGAGTCCACTTCCATTTGGCAAGGCCTTCCTTCAATAAACATCTTCACGTGTACTTTTCTGCTTTTTAAGGGTGAAGAATGACCAATAGTGATTGTTTGGTGAGTTTCATTCTTGCCATTTGCTTCTAAATTTCGCCCCA
The DNA here is from genome assembly GCA_009733165.1 of Naja naja. Classification (NCBI taxonomy): domain Eukaryota; kingdom Metazoa; phylum Chordata; class Lepidosauria; order Squamata; family Elapidae; genus Naja; species Naja naja. Next base: position 198,816,618 of record CM019149.1, read on the forward strand.
TTTTTTCAAGGAAATTGTTGGGCTTAAAGTCTCTAACAGGAAATTTCTTCCTAACTGGTGGAGTTCTGGATGATTTGCAGACTCTGGCTATGTGACCCGTTTCTCACAACGTAGGCAAATGGAGTCAAAGAACTTGCATTCAGTGCGGGGTGGCCCCCAGCCTCTGCAATAGAACCCTTGCCTGTTTTTCCCAGAGTCTTTTCTTTTCTTCTCCATTCTGAGTTTAAAATCCCCTCCTCTGCCTCACTGCCATCAGAATCAGAGTCTATTTGTTCGCAATGAGCTGTTGTGGATTTTTCCCCATCAGAATGGCTTGAGGCCTGGCTTGAGGCCTTGTTAATCTTTTTCATGGCCGCAGCTGAGGACTTGGTGGCTTCCGCTGACACAGCTTCTTCAATGGCCTCTTTAAACGTGATCTTAGGTTTCATTAAAGTTTGCTTTGTAAGACCTTATCTTTGAGGCCTAAAACAAACCGATCACGCATGGCCTCTTCTAAGTTGGTAAAGTCACAAGCACCCCAATGTCCCTTAAACTTGCCACGAAGTCATTAACATTCTCGCTATCCCCTTGATCCCGACGGTAAAATTCGTGTTCTTAATGAGGCACGATACTTGTGGGCGTAATGGGCTCTTAAAGTTTCTCTAAATCGGGCCATTCCATTACCTTCAGCTCTGCTGCTCCCGCCAACGCCTTCGCCATTTTGAAGACTGCCGGACCGCAGGCGTGAGAAAGACGCCCTCTTCCGTCTCGGGATGCCGGCGAGATCGTTCCTTCCAGAACATGTGGAAACGATCCACATACGATTCCCAGTCTTCGTCGCCGGATCGAAATGCTGGGGGGTGTTCAGCGCAGCCATCTCGCTCTGTTGCTTGTTCGTCGCGTCGTCTTCTCTTCAGGAAATCCCACCCTTGTCGCCAGTGTTAAGTTTGCATGAAGAGTCAGACGCGAGGAGTTCCAGCAAAGAGTTTATTAGTGACTACAGCTCGAATAGACCCGTTCTGGCTTGGCTACGGCTGCTTCTTATAGCCTGCAGCCGTAGCTGCCAGCCAATGGGAGTGCAGGGTTTCTTCCCGCACTATTTAAACCAATACCATTTGACATTTTACAAGAACAGTTCAAATAAACCAATAACATTCAAACCTACATACATAACAAATGGTTAGATAAAAACACATGGAAGTGAAACATGTTAGAAAACTCGAAAGGTAATAGAATGATACAGAATATATGTATAAAAATGTATAGCCATTGGAAGAATGCATAGTATAAATTTATAGCAGAACTTATATAAATGATAAGTGATGACTATGGAGAGGAAGCACAAAAGATTTGTAACCAACCGACAAACTATATGTATGTAATTTGATGATGGTTTTATGTTTTATGTCTTGTTTGTGTAAGTCTGTTTATTTTATCAATGGTTAGATAAAAACACATGGAAAAGAAACATGTTAGAAAACTCGAAAGGTAATAGAATGATACAGAATATATGTATAAAAATGTATAGCCATTGGAAGAATGCATAGTATAAATTTATAGCAAATATAGAATATCTCGTATAAAATGAGTGAATAACAATTTAGTCAAATGAGTGATTAATAATTAATAATTAATGTACACATATATATTAGGTTAATAATATCAGAACTTATATAAATGATAAGTGATGACTATGGAGAAGAAGCACAAAAGATTTGTAACCAACCGACACACTATATGTATGTAATTTGATGATGGTTTTGTTTTATGTCTTGTTTGTGTAAGTCTGTTTTTTAAAAAATAAAACTTGTTTGGAAAAAAAAAACCACATTCAATCATCCTTCATTCATCATTTAAAGGGCCACCACTATGGAAGGACTCAAAGTGGCTTACATCAAGAGCTCAATAAAAACAAATAATCCAAGTGGAAAAGATACAACAGTTAAAGAAAGCTGTGGAAGAAACATATGAAAAACAAATCAGTTTCAGCCATCTTCCACCAATCTTCACACAATGAGGTCACAAAACACCTCAGCCAGGCTTTTAATGTTTTTCTAAAGTAGAGCAGAGAGAGGCCACCTTGAACTCTGCAAGAATGATATTCCACAGGGCGGACACAGCAACAGAGAAGGCTGTGAGAGGATAGCATTGTTAACCAAAGGGAACTGGAACTCACCATGTCAAATATTACAATGCTCACCATGTCAAATATTACATGCTCACCATGTCAAATATTACAAAAGAGGCAGGGATAATTGGAGAAAGGTAATCCTATAAATAGGGCTTCTTCAATACCAGGAACTCTGTGAGGGATCTTGTGAACAATCACTTAAATATGAGCCAACAGCATATGTCAGCAGCCCCAAAAAGCCAATCCAATCCTAGGCTGCATCAAGATCACCTGAAGAATTAGTATTGCTTTACCATGCTTGGAATACTGCACCCAATTTTGGTCACCACAATATAAAATAAGATGTTGAGACACTGGAAAGAGTGCAGAGAAAAGCAACAAGGATGATTAAGGGGCTGGAGGCTAAAAACGTTTGCAGGAATTGGGTATGTCTAATTTAGTGAAAAGAAGGACTAGCGGAGACATAATAGCAGTGTTCTAATATTTATTTATTTATTTTATTTATTTATTTATTTTGTCAATCGCTTACAAGGATAAACATAGTTGTGAATACATGAAATGAATACATATAAGAAAAGTAAAAGAAACAATAGGACAGGGACGGTAGGCATGTTGGTGCACTTATGCACGCCCCTACAGACCTCTTAGGAAAGGGGTGAGGTCAATAGTAGACAGTCTAAGGTTACAGTTTTTGGGGTTTGGGGAAGAAACCACAGAATCAGGTAGAGTATTCCAGACATTGACCACTCTGTTGCTGAAGTCGTATTTCCTGCAATCAAGTTTGGTGCGGTTAACCTTGAGTTTGTATCTATTGTGTGCTCTTGTATTGTTATGGTTGAAGCTGAAGTATTCATTGACAGGTAGGACATTGCAATGTATGATTTTATATACTATACTTAGATCAGACCGAAGGTGGTGTAGTTCTAGGTTTTCTAGGTCTAGAATTTCAAGTCTGGTGGCATAAGGTATTCTGCAATGAGTAGAGGAGTGGAGAACTCTTCTTGTGAAATATTTCTGGACTTTCTCTACTGTGTTAATATCAGATACATAATGTGGGTTCCAGATTGGTGAGCTGTATTCGAGAATTGGTCTAGCAAATGTTTTGTATGCTCTAGTTAGTAGTGTGATATTACCAGAGAAAAAGCTACATAAGATTAGGTTAACAACTCTTAATGCTTTTTTGGCTATGTAGTTACAGTGGGCTGTAGCACTTAGATCATTAGAGATGAGTATTCCAAGGCCCTTGACAGAGTTTGGATCATCAACAAGGTCTTGACTATTCAGTTTGTGTTTTATTTTCTGATTTTTTTTGCCAATATGTAAGACAGAGCATTTATTTGTTGAGATTTGAAGTTGCCATTTGTTTGACCATTCTGATACATAGTCAGGTCTTTTGAAGGGTAGCAGTATTGTCTGTGGTGTTGAATAGCTTTACATCATCAGCAAAGAGAACGCAGTTGCTCTTAATATGATCACAGAGGTCATTTATGTAGAGTATGAAGAGAGTTGGTCCTAGAACACTGCCTTGGGGGACACCACTGTTGACAGGTACAGAATTTGATAGGACGCTCCCAATTTTGACCATTTGTTGTCTGTTTGACAGGAATGCTTCTATCCAGTTATGCAGGTGTCCAGAGATACCATAAGATTGTTTTAGTAGTAGTTTGTCGTGTACCACTGAATCGCAGGCTTTACAGAAGTCTATGTAGATTGCGTCTATTGCTTTGCCCTGATCGAGTTGTGTAGTCCATATGTTTTTGCAGTGTAAGAGTTGCAGATTACAGGATAGTTTTTTCCTGAAACCGTATTGTTTGTTAGAGAGTAGGTTGTTTGTCTCTAAGTGGAGGATAATGGATTGGTTAATAATTGATTCCATGACTTTACAGGTGATGCAGCATAAAGAGATTGGTCTGTAATTTTCAACTAGGCTGGGGTCTCCCTTTTTGAAGATGGGGATGACTGTGGCTTGTGACCATAGGTTTGGCAAGGAGCTGGTCCTGAAAGATCTTTCAAAGATTATGCTTAGAGGTTCGGCTATGGCAGTGGATAGCTTTTTTAAGAAGTAGGCACATATTCCATCCAGTCCAGTAGATAGGGATGGTTTTAGATTGCATAGTGCTTTTTCAACATTGTCTTCTGTAAAATCGATATGTATTATATCATTGTAGTTGTCTGTGGTTCAACTAGGAAATATTGGGCATGATCCATTGCTGTTTACAAATACTGAGCCAAAGAATGTGTTAAAGAGGTTGGCTTTAATGGTGTCATCATTGCAGTCTTTACCATTAGGTCCTTTCAGGGGTGGGATGGACCTTGAGTCTTTTAGTTTGTTGTTTACAAAATGGTAGAAAGCGCAGGTGGAATTGGTGCATAGAAGGTTTTCCTCTTGTTTAATGTGATAATTGGTGCATTCAGTCTTTATCTGGTGGCATAAATTTTTGTATCTGATTTTGAAGTTGGCAGCGTAACCAGATTTGTTTTTCTGCCAAAGTGATCTTTTTTTGGATTGAAGTTTCCTTATTGTTATGAGTAATCTGATTTTTTCTGGTTTTGGGAGTTGTTATTGGTACATATAGTTTGATGACTCTTTGGATTTCAAGTAAAAATATGTTGTAAATGGTCTTCAACACTATTGCATCCAGTGAATAGAGATTGCCAATCAAGGGATGAGAGATCGTTGTCTATAATATCATAGTTGCCTTTTTTGAAGTTATAATTGGGGATCACGTTGTTGTGATGATTTTTGTGTGGGCGTATGTTGAGACAAAAGTCAATCATGACCTTCACACCTTCCGCCATGCTTTGAAAACCTGGTTATTTGAACAGGCTGGGCTGTGCTGACCTCTTGGGGGGGAGTTATATTTTAAATTAGTAAGGGTTTTTAGATGAATTTGGCTTGTTTTATTTAATACTGTTTTAGTTAATTAATTTATTGTTCTGTTTTTAGTTGTGAGCCGCCCCAAGTCCTTTTTGGAGAGGGGGCAGCATGCAAGTCAAATTAATAAATAAATAAATGTTGTGGTCGCTGTTGAGGGGACCTCACAAAGAAGAGGAGGTCAACCTATTCTCCAAAGCACCAGAAGGTAAGACAAGAAACAATGGATGAAAACCAATCAAGGAGAGAAGCAACCTAGAACTAAGAAGAATTTTCCTAACAATGAGAACATTTAACCAATGGAATGACTTGCCTTCAGAAGATGTGGGTGCTCCATCACTGAAGGCTTTTAAGAAGAGACTGAAAGCTACTTGTCTGGAATGGTATAGGTCTCCTTCCTGAGCAGGGGGTTGGATGAGAAGATGCCCAAGGTCCCTTCCAATTCTGTTATTCTATGTTAACAACAATCAGCTCCTTGAATTGCATCCAGAAACCCACTGGCTATCTCAGTATGGTTCTCAGAACAAGGGTATCAGATGGGTATTCCAAATGCCAGAAGCCATGCTCTGGAAGATGCCCTTACCTCCTTCTGTTAATAAAAAGTTGTTTTGGAGGCTATGAATTTCATCACAGTGTCTGAGATAAAGGTGATGGTGGTAGATTATGCTTCTCTGAGGACTGTTGTCCTCCATACAATCAAACTGTATTTTCAAACCATTTTTCCAACTCTGCTAGAAAAACACATGGGTGAAGATTGGGCTTTCTTTAACATATATGCCTTCGGTGTCTATGATTTTTAAGAGTGTGATGAAATTCTCCAGGTATACAGCCATTTTCATCCAAAATATTTATTTTATTAGAAGTATTGCACTGTTATTATTTCTATAAATAACTCAAGGTAGCAAACATATCTAATACTCTTTTCTTCTCTATTTTCCCTACTGTGAGGTGAGCTGGGCTGAGAAAAAGGGACTGGTCCAAGGTCACTGAGGCAGTTTTCATGCCTAAGGCAGGATTACAATTCACAGTCTCCCAATTTCTAGGCTGGTGCCTTCACCATTAGACTTAACTGGCTTTTCAGTCTTAAAATACTTACGAAATCATATCCAGTAAATGAGGGTCTACATTAACATCCTGTAATTTATGGATTACAGATGTGAGTTCCTCTAAACCGCCAGTGGCAGCTACTCTGAGTTGAGAAGACAGAGTAAGCCCTTATTAAGGAACCGCAAAGACAGAATAGCAGACATTTCTCAAATCCAGGTATGGATTGCAGAGACAAATCTTCATTGGAGGGGTAGCAATAGAGCAATGGTTGTCATCTTTTGGGGTTTTTAGCTTTAGGTACCATAGGTGTTTATGTGCAGTCTGGCTTATAGCCTTGGGATTTCTTGGTAGCCTCCCATTCAAATTAACCAGACCCAACCCTGCTTAATTTTCCATGATTAGCCAAGGTCAATTCGTTGCAGCCATCTGCTATAAAGCAGCAACATTTACTAATAGGTGAACATTAAAGATCTATATTGCCTTATATAAGATGTACCAGTTGTCTTGTCCTCAAAAAGTAACTGAGATTAATTGTGAATGAGAGAGCTAAACCTAGGGGAAAACATCAGATGAGTCCTTCATTCTTCTGGAAGGTCTGGAATCATTGAAGAAGCTGGTACCTTGAAGAAACTGAGAACTTACACTGTGAAAATTTAAGTCCAATTCTTCTGGCTTTGAAAATCAATGTTTTGGACATGGTCTTGATGTCCTTCAAATTATGACATTCCCAGGCTTTCCCTTTTTGAGTCCAAATCACAACTATTCCTCTGCTTCTAATCACTTTGAATTCTAAAAGTTCAGCCACATGCTCTGGATATGGTTCTTGCCTTGTCTTCTCTCCTCTTGGCATGAGCAATTGTACAGCTTGAAAATCTACCTACAATTTACTGAGCTTTAGCCTGGTTCATTTATCTAAATGTATAGATTACTGAAGCCAATTCATTAAAGTTAATAAACTTTTAAAGCAGCAATAACTTTTATTTAGGTCTGTATAGAAGCATGAAAACAAAAGTTATTTTAATGAGTACCAGAGAGATGCTGGGTTCTCACTCTTCTGAGATCTGAAGCACTTCTTCCAAATTACTCTTAAAAGTATGTACAGCATTATGTATGCACGTGTGTGCAAGGGATTGACACTGTGCATATTTAATACTTAAATGGCAGAGGGCAAACAACATGGGATGACTTTTGTCATTGTTTCTTGCTTGGATGCTTGCCATGCATATGCCATATGCAATAAATGAGGATATGTGCTTTCACATTGATGCAACATAGCATAGCTACTTGGAAAGAAATAAATAAGAAGAGGTCAGAGCATTCCTGTACCCTTCATAGTTAAGATAAATGAGGGATATCAGCAGATACAGCCTGGCCTTTCGTTCCTCCAGAGCCATGAAAAATGCCACAGCAGCCTTCTCCTTTTCTAAATATAATTTCTTGGGCAAATTCCAGATTCTGAGAAAAATGCTTGACACTAAATGTTGTATGTGTGCCTATTCTGGAAAGCACAGGAGATGAAAGAAGTGGCAATCCTGGTTGTGAGTGAAAGCTTCTTTCTTTCTGTTTACAGTCTTGAGTTGCTCAACATCAACCACAGAATGATTTTTTTTGTTTTGGAGGAAAAAAAAATGGAACCTCTTCTGTAATTTCTGACATTTTCACCAGGGGTCACTATGAGAGTAAGATATGTATGCAGTGATGAGAAATGGGTTTATAAAAGTGTCCCCATCAAGGAGAAGGAAGAGATTTTCAGTGTCATCAGCATGACAGAAGGACGGCTCATGGCATACATAGGGTCTACTGCTTTTCTTCTTTCTTTGGCAGGAACAGTCTTATGTAAGTAAATTATCTCTTCCTCATCTTCCTGTCTTCTTGTTTAATCGTTTAGAAATATAGACTTTTGAGTACAGAGTAAATCAATAATGTTATGAGGAACTAATTGGTAGAGCATCGAAACTGCAATTTATTCAAACTGTCAGACACAGCAGAAATATTTGAATTTAACTCCCCAATTTCAGGATGTGGAGAAAGGCATTTGATGGGCAGGAGCCAAAGATTAGATAACCAATATGAAAAAGTCTTGGGATAAGAATCTTGTCAGAACTGTCCTCTCTTGTTAAGCCACCCAAAACATGAACTCAGTCTGAGAAAGAAATGATTTCTCATTTGAGGGTTGCTGGGATTATCAGATTTTAAATTCAAAAAGGTGGAAGTGGGTTGAAAATGGAATTTCCATGCTCATCCCTTTTGCCTTAGTCAAGTGGGTTTCGGCGGCTGCAGGAAAATTCACAAAACGTCTTTGACACTGGATCCTTTGGGATCAAATAGAAGGTTCAGATAGTTCTGCATCCCATTCCAAAAGCATCCATCCAATGCTTCTAGCAAACTCTCCAGAGAAAGCAGGCAGGCATTAGTATATGATCTTTAGTGTACCCTTTAATTATCCTTTATCCAAACAAATTTAACAAAAACCATTGCTTGTATCACAACCGGCATAGACTAAAATTGTGCTCCCCTTAAATCTGAAGTCTATCTCTGTCCTGTGAGACTTCATTGCTTTTGTTGGTTTTGTGCGATTCAAAGGAACTTGTTCTTTTCTGGAAACCCTGAGGACAACTAGCAACATTTTTCAGTTTTGTTTCATCAGTCCATATAGTATAAAATATTCTAAATGGACTTTTGCATTGCATAGACATCTTAAGATGCAAAGGCAGGGTTTGTTTGTTTTTTAATCCAATGATTGTACAAAAGTCTGTAAAATATTAAAGGTAGTGGATTTTAATGTAAGAAAACCCAAGTTAAAATGAGTCATGGAAGCAATTTATTTCCCCATGAAGGCAGTGGCAAAATTCCATTTTTTCTCTCTTTGTGTTGCCTTGAATCCACTAGACACAATTAAAGGGGTTTTTATTGCGAACTGTACTAAACATTATAGCTCTGCAAGCTTTTAAATTACTTTAGTAATAAAATGCATGAGCCACAAATGCAGGATGGCAAACAAATTAATAGTTTAAAAAGGTAAAACAGAGAATCCATAAGCAATTAATCTGACAATTTATTGCTATGTGAAAATGTTAATTAATTTCTCAAGCACTGAAGAAGGAAGAGGGCTAGTTGGTTGTAGCCTCTGCAGTATAGTCGCTGCTAAAATATCTCTGCAATGGAAAATGAGTGCTAATTTTGGGCTCCCCACCATTGGAAGGATTTGAAGGGCTGCTAAAAGACTTTCAATATGGCAAGTCACATTTATTTATTTATTTATTTATTTATTTGAACTTGTATGCCGCCCCATCTCCAAAGACTCGGGGCAGCTCACAACTAAAAACACAGAACAATAAATATTTAAAAAAACATTAAACCAAACAAGCCCAAATATAAAACACGACAATAAAAATACATTGAAAAACCCATCCCTCCCCCCAGGGAGGGGTCACAGCCCGGGTTGGTCAAATAACCAGGTCTTTAATTCACGGCGGAAGGTGCGGAGATCAGGGGCCAGACGGAGCTCCAGAGGCAGTTGATTCCAGAGGTCGGGGGCCGTGACAGAGAAGGCTCGTCGTTGGGGAATCACCAGCCGGCATTGACCCGCTGATGGAACCCCGAGGAGTCCTTGCCTATGAGCCCGCACAGGGCGGCTGGCACTAGCTATCGGAAGAAGACGCTCCCTTAGATATTGGGGACCCATGTCGTGTAGGACTTTGAATGTCAAAACTAAAACCTTGAATCTCACTCGGAGCGCAATCGGCAGCCAATGCAGGCCACGCAGGAGGGGGGTGACATGGGAGAACCGGGTAACTCCCATCACCACCCGCGCGCACCACCCGCATCATGTTCTAGCACGGTCTGTGTTAATCTAAATAATTTCTAAGTGTACTGACCATTTCCAATTTCTTTGGAGATTCATAGGTGAAGACTTGTACACCATTGTCCAGAGGCCAGCATCGGCAGTGATAGAGGAGTTTGGCATCGACTATTCTTTGGAATGCTCCACGAAGACATCGTCCAGTCTCAATTTTTACTGGTTCCAGCAAATATCCAGTGGGTCAATAGACCTGCTTGCCTTTTCAACGGCTACAAAATCCAAAAATGATGTTGGGCCAAGCCATATCAAAGGTTCAAGACCAGACAAGGAGAATTTTTTTCTGAATATCAGAAGCATGTCAACTAATGATAGCGGGATATATTATTGTGCCTTGAGCCTCACACCGTGCCAAATAATACAATCCCTCAACAAAAACCTCTTTTTTTCCCTTTCTCAGTGGGTGGGACAAATTCATTGCCATGCTGTGAAACAGCTAACAAGTGTCTGTTTCGGAGAGATCAGGTTCCTTCCTGAGAACAACAACCGTTGTAAATGCTTTTTGAAGCCAGCAGTTGAAATGAGGAAGGCATATCTGCGCTCTCATGCTGTCAGCTGAGCTGCTGTATTGTAACAGAAGATTTGAGACCCCCAACCCTTCTCAGGCAGAAAATCTATACCATTTCAGGCATGGTGAAGGGCACATTAAAGGAATATTAACTAAAATGGCAATATTTTCCAGTAGCAAAATTGGTTTAAGGAACAAATCAGAAGCTGTTCTCAATACTCAAAGAAGCACAAACAAATTATCAATCTGGGTACATGTTCTTCTGGTAGGATAAATGGCTGAATGGGCTTCAATAAAATCCAGAAATGGGAGAAGGGGGAACTGGGAGAGAAGTGAAGGGAAAGACTTTCATTAGCTCTTGTCCCACAAACAGGTCAAAATGGTCAGGCCTTCTGCCCTTTGGAAAGGAGAGCAGCAATAAAGCAATTACATCTCAGCTAATGCCAGAACAGGTGCCAGCCTGCTGCCATTGATATACTAATTTGATCCAAATGCATTGAATGGCTATGAATAGAGCTTGTATGTTTATTTGAGTTAGTTATTTACTAATCAGAAGTGATGATAGCTGATGGTTGTAGGAACTAACTCACGCAATAGGCATTAGCCATTGTTTAATCATAATCATAGCCTACCTGTTTAATTGGCTCTTGAATAAGAACAGATCTGATCTCCATACCCTGAGGGTCTGATACTCTTTATAGTTGAAGTTGAGTGGACTGAATTTGGACAGATTTTTCACTGACTGAATCAAAGCAAGGATCTTGTAAAATGGATTTGAAGTTTAGCCCTTTCCAACACTTCATTAATATTTCAGAGTTTTATATGGATGTGGGCAATGGCTTAATTTGTGCAAATTGAAGTGAATTTTATTTTAGTTTATTTGTTAGATTTATCTCCTTGGACAAAGCTACTTACATAGCAGTCGTTCCTCCTAGTTTAATTTCCTAAGAATTCGATTGATCTGAAAGAGAATGACTAACCCAAAGTCACTCCTATGCTGGGAGTTAATGTGGAATTTGTTGTCTAGTTTTGAAACAAATAGACACCAGCCAGAACTCCCAAGAGAAAACAATGGTAATTTTATTTACTACTTTGCAAAGAGGGTGTACTACCACACACACGCATGTATAGTAGACATGCCTTAAATCATCAATGTTTCCCTTATATTCCCTACTGCCAATACAAATTTACCTCCCACCTTTTCCTCATTGGCTTAGTACTCATGCCGTCACAATCTATCTAAAGTGTTTAAAGTGAATACATTATCTCCACCCCTGATTACATCTCCCATTACTCTAATTCTATTGCCCCCTGTCCTTATTTACAAATTACCTTTTATAGTCCTAGTTCCTAGGGGTTGTCTCTGAAGTAACTATCATATCAGCAGATTCTGGGTAAAACTGGTTTCTAGCAAAGCGGAGGCCTTCCTATATACAGTTCTCAAGCTGTAGCCTAGCTCATGAGATTATAAATATATACAACCTATTTTCTTCACAGGCTAGCATGTTTTCTTATAGTTTCTGTAAAAACAATAAGTTTTGTTTCCCATAGTGAATTAGGAACTTGGGGCTCATCCAGTGGTGGGATTCAAAAAATTTTACTACCGGTTCTGTGGCCTTGGCTTGGTGGGTGTGGCAGGGGAAGGATACCATAAAATCTCCAGTCAGAGGTGGTATTTGCCGGTTCTCTGAACTACTCAAAATTTCTGCTACCAGTTCTCCACAACTGGTCAGAACCTGCTGAATACCACCTCTGGTCTCATCAGTTCTAGACCAACACCTTAACCACACTGATTGGTTGAATAAGAAACCACAAATGGCTTGGGATCACAAACCCACTATGCCATAAATTACAGTTTATGAACTTCAGCTGCAATTGCATAAGATAGTAAACCAAAGAAACAGTGCTACTGGCTTAAGAGAATGTGAATTTTTCAAAAGTACTGTAAAAAAAAAATCAAACAATCTCTTCTTTCCAAATGAAGAAATTTCAGGATGCTGAAGAGAGAGACTGAATAATTTGTGACTACCAGCTCTAATTTCCATCCAGATTAAATCCTTGAATCAGAGCTGCCAATGACAATGCCTCGGAATGAATATTGAAGCAATGTACCACGAGGCTATTTTAGAATTCACATTTTATTATTTCTCTTCCAGCAGCAAGTACACTAAAAGAGCTTTACTGGAGTTAGTAGGAACAAAGAGGGAGTTTGGCTTGGACATGTTTAGATGTTCAACTGCTTTTGCCTCAGTCATGACGTATCCCATGGCATGATCATGCTGTGGTGAAATGGCAACCTATTAAGTCATGGCAGGTACTTCCTTACAAGGGAGGCATAAAGCTATACAAGGCCTAAAGCTAAGAAGAATGGGAAAGTGGAGAGGAATTTTTTCTAGGAAAGGAAGGGGATAGTAGCCCTGGTGGAAAAGTAAACTATTATTCTATAAATAAGAATGAATTTCTGTATCTTTAAACAGAGACCAGTTTTATCCTATTTAAACAGTGGTATTCTTAAACAACATTCTAACAGTTTGTAAGCTATTGGTCGCCTAAGTAAAATTAGAAAGAGAATATATTACACCCTCTCCACCCCAATTGTATTCCACAGTACAAGTCATGGGTGTTCACATGTTTTTGCTGCTACCATCACAATAATAAATGTAACATTGCACCATCACACTGCAGGCTCTGCCTCTTTTGCATGTGATATTGCAATGCCAATCCAAAAGGGTCAGAGCTTGTATTGGGATGACACAATGCTGCTTTTGCCAGATTAACCTGTTTCTTACACACACACACACACACACACACACACAGTGCTATCAGGAAGATGGCTGATCAGGGAGAAGAACAGAACAGGAAACTGGATTGGTATGAACAAAAATAGTTTAATTTCCTATTGTTTAAAATCATATTGCCATCATTCCGAAATGATTAATGTATGTTCCTTATACTGGTGTTATTATTTGTTATCTGTCTGGGAGTTTATTATGTGGAGGAGAACCTTTTGCTTAAGCCAGCCTAATCAGCTGCACATACAAGATGGTGCCTGTTTTGGATCTGGATAAAGAATTGCCAGGAAAAACTAGAGTATTCCCTAGATCAGGGGTGTCAAACTCAAGGCCCATGGCCCAGATCTGGCCCATGGGGTGCTTAAATCTGGCCAATGGGGCCAGCCTGGAAATAGCAAAGGACTGGCCCGCAGTGTCTCTGGCAGCCAAAACAGGGTGTGGGGGGCCACACGCAGCCCCCCTCACCTGTTTTGGTTGGAAAAGTGGTGTAGGAGGGTGCCCAGGCTGAAAACGGGGCACAGGGAGGCAACTCACTCTGTACTGCAGTCAAAATACCCCACATGATGTATTCATGAGTCAATTTCAATTCAAGGAAGTTAGACCTCTTTCATAATCATCTAGAGAAGATTTGAAAGTTTTGGTGTAATGATTCAAGCACCAGGGTAGAAACCAGGAAACCAGGAGTTCAAGCGCTACCTCTGATATGAGACCGGTTCGATGACTTTGGACCAGTTCCACTCTCTTAGCTCCAAGAAGAAGGAAATGACAACCCACTTTTGAAAAACCACAGAGACTAGTTCAGGTGGTCATCAGGAGTCAACACACAGTCAAAGGTACCCCACAAAAAAGGGGGATAAGATTTAGGCTGCAATTGGAAGGAAGCTTCAGGTCAGGCTGAATCGAAGTGTGCAACTTCCAGAATTAATTAATGAGGTTCTAATATAAACTGCATCCTCTGTGCACATCCTGGTGCCTAACCTAAAGGAATCTTGCTCTGCAAAAAATAAGAAGAGGAGAGGGGAATTCCTCTCATCCTTCCTTTCAGCCATCTCCTCCCACTTATGACTGTATGACTGTAACCTTGCTGCTTGTATCCTAATGATTTTTATTGACTGTTTCCTAATATGATTTGACTGCTTATTGTACCCTGTTAAGTTTGCATGAAGAATCAAATGCGGAGTGCTTCAGTGAAGAGTTTATTAGTGACTACAGCTCATAACAGACCCGATTTGGCTGGGCTGCAGCTGCTACTTATAGCCAGCAGCCGCAGTTGCCAGCCAATCAGAGTGCAGGATTTTCCCGCACTTTTTAAACCAATCATTTCTGACATTTTACAAGAACAGTTCAAACTAAACCAATGACATTTAAACCTGTATACATAACACCCCTCCCCACTAGGTTCAGTCCATACTCAAACCCCAACCTATCTAATGTATTCTTTTAAATAGGTGGGGCTCTTACGTGTACATTGAGACCTTCGTGGTTCAGAAGTTTTAATGTTCTCACCCAGTGAGAGGGGAAATGTGTCTGTTGACATTTCCCTACTCAGGCTTCCAGTGAAAGAAGACCCTGTTTGGTTGTTACAATCTGGTCTCTCCTCCCAACCCATCTCCAACCCAATGTCAGCACCCAAGTCAGGCAATGATGTGCAATCTTCCACTTGTAAGGATGGATTTTGGCATTGTGACAGGTTTTGGGATGGTTCCTGTCGTAATGGCTCGTTACACATGGGGTTGATTCTTGCTTGCTGATTATCCTCCTGCTCCTCCCCCTCTCCCCTAGAAAAGGCATTAGGTATGGGAACTAGAGAGGAACAATTGCGATGTTCCTGAGGTAATCTGGATCTAAGCTGATCAATGTGCCTGCTCCAGAGGACTCCATCCTCTGTTTGCACCCTGTAAGAATGAGGGCCTGTGATTTGAGTTATTTCAGCAGGAATCCATGAAGGTTCACCCATAAGGTTCTTAGCATAAACAGAATCACCCACACTGAATGTGCGAACTTTGCTAGTGGAATCTAGTGGTGCGTTGGTGCGTAAGTGGGATGAAGGTGGTCAAGGGAAGACCTAAGTTTCCTACCCATCAACAACTCTGCTGGGGATAAGTTAGTTGATGGGTTAGGAGTGATGTGCTGAACACTAAGAAGTTTTTCAACTTTCTCAGTGATGTCCCCAGGACCTAATTGCTGAAGCTTTTCCTTGGTAAAATGTACCGTGCGGCCCCAGGGCAGGGCAAGGATGCCCATAGTGTGTCTGATACCCTGTTGTGCTAGATAGGATTCAAAAGGTTGGATGTAAATTGAGGGCCATTGTCAGAAACAAGAACATCAGGTAACCATGGGTTACAAAAGCTTTTTAAGCTGCTTAATGACAGCATCAGTAGTGGTGGATGCCATAGGGATCATCTCTAGCCATTTGGAATATGCATCTACTATAATAAGGAAGGTGTGCCCTCTGGTAGGGCCAGCGAAATCAATGTGAATCCTAGACCATGGGCCCCTAGGACATTCCCATTCCTGTGTGGGGGCAAGAGGTGGGGCAGGCCTGACTACCTGACAGTTGGGACAAGATGCAACCCAGTTTTCAACCATTTTGTCAATACCTGGCCACCATACATAACTCCTGGCCAATCTCTTCATCCTTACAATACCTGGATGACCCTCATGTAACATTTCCAAAACCTCTTTTTGCAGTTTTGCAGGAATAACCACCCTGTTACCCCACAAAATACATCCTCTTAATACAGATAATTCAGTTTGCCTGGATTTAAAAGGTTGGGCAAGGTGAGGTAGATCTTGAAGAGGCCAACCTTTCTTAATCCAGCCTATAACAGGAGCCAATAAAGTGTCTTTGGCAGTCTCTCTGGCAATTTCAGCAGCGTGTACTGGAAGCTTGGCAACAGTTTCTAGGAAAAAGGTGTGCCTCAGGTTCAAAGTCCTCAGTGTGAAACGGAAGTGGGCAGCGACTCAAGGCATCAGCATGGCCAATGTCTTTGCCAGGCTTGTGGATGAGCTTGTATGAATAAGCAGCAAGAAATTCAGTCCACCTCAGCATTCTTGGTGACAGGATAGTGGGTGTAGGTTTGTCTCCTGCCACAATGCCTAACAAAGGTTTGTGATCTGTAACAATGGTAAATGTTCTCCCATATAGATACTCATGGAATTTCTTGACAGCTGCAACAATTGCCAATGCTTCCTTGTCCAATTGGCTGTAATTCCTCTCTGCTTTGGTCAAAGTGCGAGAGTAAAATGCAATAGGGGCTTCCCTCCCGCTGGGAAGCCTGTGGCTCAAAAAAAAAACCCACTCCAAAAGGGGATACAACAGGCAAATTCTCAGAGAACTGTATCAGTACAGCATCAGACGTGATTAGTCTTTTAATATTGTTAAATGCTGATTGTTCCTTCCTGCCCCAGACCCAAACAGATTTTTTGTCAAGTAGTCTGTGTAATGGTTCTGCAATGGTTGCCTTCTGAGGTAGGAACATGTGATAAAAGTTAATAAGTCCAAGGAAGGCTTGCAAATCTGTTTTGCATTTTGGTCTAGGGGCTTCTTTGATTGCTTGAACCTTGGCATCTGTAGGGTGGATGCCATGCTTGTCAATCATGTAGCCCAAGAACTCAACCTTGTCAGTTCTAAGAGTGCATTTTTCTTCCTTGACTTTTAACCCGCTTTCTTGAATCTGGTAAGGACTTCTCTGAGTCTCTCTTGTAATTGAGTGTCATTTTCAGCAGAGATTAACACATCATCAAAGTAAGGCACTACCCTGGCAGTCCTTGGAGCATCCTTTCCATAAGGCTTTGGAAAATGCCTGGTGCCACGCTTACTCCAAATTGTAAACTTTTACATTTGAAGGCACCTCTATGAGTCACAATGGTTTGGGCCTCTGCAGTGGCATCATAAACTGTTAGTTGTTGATATGCCTGGGCCAGATCCAATTTGGCAAAGACTGTACCCCTGCCAAGTGAATGTAATAAATGATGCACCACTGGAACTGGATATGCGCTGTTGAAGCGCATGGTTCAATGTCCCCTTATAGTCTCCACAGATTCTTACAGACCCATCAGTCTTGACTGGTATGACTATGGGTGTCTCCCATCTGGAGTGGTCAGTGGGCTCTAAAACTCCTTGAGCTATTAGTTTATCTAATTGTGCATCAATTTTTCCTTTAAGGCAAATGGGACCCTTCTGGGCTTTAAACGAATTGGGGGCACCTTGGGATCTAGGTTGAAAGTGATAGGGGTCCCCATATACTTGCCCAATCCTTCGCTGAAGACCTCTGGAAACTCAGACTTCAAGGCCTCCTCCCGTTCAGAGTTGCTCACGTGATTGATGCCAGTCACCTCGATGCCTAATGGATTGAACCACTCAAGTCCCAGCAAGCTTGGGCGATCCTTGTCCACGATGGTCAGGGGCAAACGTTTGGTGTGCCTTTGAACTTCACGTTGAATTCTCTTGTTCCAACTACTGGAATCTTGTTCCCTTGGTACTCTTTAAGAGTCAGTGCTTGCTTCTGGAAATGTTTCTTCTGAATGTTTGGGAGTAGTCTGTGAATAGTGTCCCATGACACCATAGATAAATAGGAGCCTGAGTCCACTTCCATTTGGCAAGGCCTTCCTTCAATTAGTACCTTCACATGTACTTTTCTGCTTCTTAAGGGTGAAGAATGACCAATGGTGACTGTTTGATGAGTTTCATTCTTCCCATTTGCTTCTGTGTTGTGCCCCATTTTCTCACTGAAGTTGTTAGGCTTGAATTCTTTGTCAGGAAACTTTCTTCTGTGGGTGGAGTTCTGGATGATTTGCAGACTCTTGCTAGGTGACCTCTTTTTCACCACGGAGGCAGATGGTATCAAGAAACTTGCATTCAGTGTGGGGTGGCTTCCCCCACAACCTCTGCAGTAAAATCTTGCCTCTTTCTTCCCAGGTCTTTCTTTTCCTCTCCATTCTGAGTCTATAAATTCCTTCCTCCACCTCACTACAGTCTGACTCAGAATCTATTTGCTCGCAATGAGTTGTTGTGGACTTTCCACATCAGGATGGCTTGAGGCCTTGTTAATTTTCTTCATGGCTGCTGCTGAGGACTTGGTGGCTTCTGCTGAGGAGGCCTTCTATGGCTTCCTTCAACGTGATCTTAGGTTTTAATAATAATTTGCTCTGAAGCACCTTTCTTTAGGCCTAAAACAAATCGATCGCACATGGCCTCTTCCAAGTTTTTAAATCACATGCACCCCAATGTCTCTTAAACTTGCCACGAAGTCGTTAACGTTTTGCTTTCCCCTGATCCCGACGGTAAAACTCGTGTCTCTTAATGAGGCACGATACTTGTGGGGCGTAATGGGCTCTTAAAGCTTTTCTAATCAGGCCATTCCATTACCTTCACGTCTGCAGCTCCCGCCAATGCCTTCGCCATCTTGAAACTGCCGGACCGCCTGCGAAAAAGGGCTGACCGCCCTCTTCCGCTTCTCGAAATGTCGGCGAGATCGTTCCCCTCCAAATACATTTGAAGCGATCCGCATACGAGTCCCAGTCTTCTGCCGTCGGATCGAACGGGCTGGGGGGGGTGTTCAGCGCAGCCATCTCTCTTCTGTTGTTTCCGCGTCGTCTTCTCTTCAGGGGAATCCACCTTCAGCGCCAGTGTTAAGTTTGCATGAAGAGTCAGACGCGAGTGCTTCAGTGAAGAGTTTATTAGTGACTACAGCTCATAACAGACCGATTTGGCTGGGCTGTGGCTGCACTTATAGCCAGCAGCCGCAGTGCCAGCCAATCAGAGTGCAGGGTTTTCCCGCACTTTTTAAACCATCATTTCTGACATGTACAAGAACAGTTCAAACTAAACCATGACATTCAACCTGCATACATA
>CM019149.1:198836665-198925795 GCA_009733165.1 Naja naja
TTCTTTCCAAATGAAGAAATTTCAGGATGCTGAAGAGAGAGACTGAATAATTTGTGACTACCAGCTCTAATTTCCATCAGATTAAATCCTTGAATCAGAGCTGCCAATGACAATGCCTGGAATGAATATTGAAGCAATGTACCACGAGGCTATTTTAGAATTCACATTTTATTATTTCTCTTCCAGCAGCAAGTACACTAAAAGAGCTTTACTGGAGTTAGTAGGAACAAAGAGGGAGTTTGGCTTGGACATGTTTAGATGTTCAACTGCTTTTGCCTCAGTCATGGCGTATCCCATGGCATGATCATGCTGTGGTGAAATGGCAACCTATTAAGTCATGGCAGGTACTTCCTTACAAGGGAGGCATAAAGCTATACAAGGCCTAAAGCTAAGAAGAATGGGAAAGTGGAGAGGAATTTTTCTAGGAAAGGAAGGGGATAGTAGCCCTGGTGGAAAAGTAAACTATTATTCTATAAATAAGAATGAATTTCTGTATCTTTAAACAGAGACCAGTTTTATCCTATTTAAACAGTGGTATTCTTAAACAACATTCTAACAGTTTGTAAGCTATTGGTCGCCTAAGTAAAATTAGAAAGATAATATATTACACCCTCTCCACCCCAATTGTATTCCACAGTACAAGTCATGGGTGTTCACATGTTTTGCTGCTACCATCACAATAATAAATGTAACATTGCACCATCACACTGCAGGCTCTGCCTCTTTTGCATGTGATATTGCAATGCCAATCCAAAAGGGTCAGAGCTTGTATTGGGATGACACAATGCTGCTTTGCCAGATTAACCTGTTTCTTACACACACACACACACACACACACACACACACACACAGTGCTATCAGGAAGATGGCTGATCAGGGAGAAGAACAGAACAGGAAACTGGATTGGTATGAACAAAAATAGTTTAATTTCCTATTGTTTAAAATCATATTGCCATCATTCGAAATGATTAATGTATGTTCCTTATACTGGTGTTATTATTTGTTATCTGTCTGGGAGTTTATTATGTGGAGGAGAACCTTTTGCTTAAGCCAGCCTAATCAGCTGCACATACAAGATGGTGCCTGTTTTGGATCTGGATAAAGAATTGCCAGGAAAAACTAGAGTATTCCCTAGATCAGGGTGTCAAACTCAAGGCCCATGGCCCAGATCTGGCCCATGGGGTGCTTAAATCTGGCCAATGGGGCCAGCCTGGAAATAACAAAGGACTGGCCACGCAGTGTCTCTGGCAGCCAAAACAGGGTGTGGGGGCCAGCCCCTCACCTGTTTTGGTTGGAAAAATGGTGTAGGAGGGTGCCCAGGCTGAAAGGGGCACAGGGAGGCAACTCACTTCTGTACTGCAGTCAAAATACCCCACATGATGTATTCATGAGTCAATTTCAATTCAAGGAAGTTAGACCTCTTTCATAATCATCTAGAAGATTTGAAAGTTTTGGTGTAATGATTCAAGCACCAGGGTAGAAACCAGGAAACCAGGAGTTCAAGCTACCTCTGATATGAGACCGGTTCGATGACTTTGGACCAGTTCCACTCTCTTAGCTCCAAGAAGAAGGAAATGACAACCCACTTTTGAAAACCACAGAGACTAGTTCAGGTGGTCATCAGGAGTCAACACACAGTCAAAGGTACCCCACAAAAGGGGATAAGATTTAGGCTGCAATTGGAAGGAAGCTTCAGGTCAGGCTGAATCAAGTGTGCAACTTCCAGAATTAATTAATGAGGTTCTAATATAAACTGCATCCTCTGTGCACATCCTGGTGCCTAACCTAAAGGAATCTTGCTCTGCAAAAATAAGAAGAGGAGAGGGAATTCCTCTCATCCTTCCTTTCAGCCATCTCTCCCACTTATGACTGTATGACTGTAACCTTGCTGCTTGTATCCTAATGATTTTATTGACTGTTTCCTAGTATGATTTGACTGCTTATTGTACCCTGTTAAGTTTGCATGAAGAATCAAATGGAGTGCTTCAGTGAAGAGTTTATTAGTGACTACAGCTCATAACAGACCCGATTTGGCTGGGCTGCAGCTGCTACTTATAGCCAGCAGCCGAAGTTGCCAGCCAATCAGAGTGCAGGATTTTCCCGCACTTTTAAACCAATCATTTCTGACATTTTACAAGAACAGTTCAAACTAAACCAATGACATTTAAACCTGTATACATAACACCCCTCCCACTAGGTTCAGTCCATACTCAAACCCCAACCTATCTAATGTATTCTTTTAAATAGGTGGGGTTCTTGTGTAATGCGTTGAGACCTTGGTTCAGAAGTTTTAATGTTCTCACCCAGTGAGAGAGGAAATGTGTCTGTTGACATTTCCCTACTCAGGCTTCCAGTGAAAGAAGACCCTGTTTGGTTGTTACAATCTGGTCTCTCCTCCCAACCCATCTCCAACCCAATGTCAGCACCCAAGTCAGGCAATGATGTGCAATCTTCCACTTGTAAGGATGGATTTTGGCATTGTGACAGGTTTTGGGATGGTTCCTGTCGTAATGGCTCGTTACACATGGGGTTGATTCTTGCTTGCTGATTATCCTCCTGCTCCTCCCCTAGAAAAGGCATTAGGTATGGGAACTAGAGAGGAACAATTGCGATGTTCCTGAGGTAATCTGGATCTAAGCTGATCAATGTGCCTGCTCCAGAGGACTCCATCCTCTGTTTGCACCCTGTAAGAACGAGGGCCTGTGATTTGAGTTATTTCAGCAGGAATCCATGAAGGTTCACCCATAAGGTTCTTAGCATAAACAGAATCACCCACACTGAATGTGCGAACTTTGCTAGTGGAATCTAGTGGTGCGTTGGGTGCGTAAGTGGGATGAAGGTGGTCAAGGGAAGACCTAAGTTTCCTACCCATCAACAACTCTGCTGGGGATAAGTTAGTTGATGGGTTAGGAGTGATGTGCTGAACACTAAGAAGTTTTTCAACTTTCTCAGTGATGTCCCCAGGACCTAATTGCTGAAGCTTTTCCTTGGTAAAATGTACCGTGCGTTCCACCCAGCCGTTAGCCGAAGGATGCCCAGGGGCAGTCAGGGCATGTCTGATACCCTGTTGTGCTAGATAGGATTCAAAAAGGTTGGATGTAAATTGAGGGCCATTGTCAGAAACAAGAACATCAGGTAACCATGGGTTACAAAAAGCTTTTTAAGCTGCTTAATGACAGCATCAGTAGTGGTGGATGCCATAGGGATCATCTCTAGCCATTTGGAATATGCATCTACTATAATAAGGAAGGTGTGCCCTCTGGTAGGGCCAGTGAAATCAATGTGAATCCTAGACCATGGGCCCTAGTACATTCCCATTCCTGTGGGGCAAGAGGTGGGGCAGGCCTGACTACCTGACAGTTGGGACAAGATGCAACCCAGTTTTCAACCATTTTGTCAATACCTGGCCACCATACATAACTCCTGGCCAATCTCTTCATCCTTACAATACCTGGATGACCCTCATGTAACATTTCCAAAACCTCTTTTTGCAGTTTTGCAGGAATAACCACCCTGTTACCCCACAAAATACATCCTCTTAATACAGATAATTCAGTTTGCCTGGATTTAAAAGGTTGAGCCAGGTGAGGTAGATCTTGAAGAGGCCAACCTTTCTTAATCCATCCTATAACAGGAGCCAATAAAGTGTCTTTGGCAGTCTCTCTGGCAATTTCAGCAGCTACTGGAAGCTTGGCAACAGTTTCTAGAAAAAAGGGTGCGCCTCAGGTTCAAAGTCCTCAGTGTGAAACGGAAGTGGGCAGCGACTCAAGGCATCAGCATGGCCAATGTCTTTGCCAGGCTTGTGGATGAGCTTGTATGAATAAGCAGCAAGAAATTTACTCCACCTCAGCATTCTTGGTGACAGGATAGTGGGTGTAGGTTTGTCTCCTGCCACAATGCCTAACAAAGGTTTGTGATCTGTAACAATGGTAAATGTTCTCCCATATAGATACTCATGGAATTTCTTGACAGCTGCAACAATTCCTTGTCCAATTGGCTGTAATTCCTCTCTGCTTTGGTCAAAGTGCGAGAGTAAAATGCAATAGGGGCTTCCTCCCGCTGGGAAGCCTGTGGCTCAAAAAACCCCACTCCAAAGGGGATACAACAGGCAAATTCTCAGAGAACTGTATCAGTACAGCATCAGACGGATTAGTCTTTAATATTGTTAAATGCTGATTGTTCCTTCCTGCCCCAGACCCAAACAGATTTTTGTCAAGTCTGTGTAATGGTGCAATGGTTGCCTTCTGAGGTAGGAAAGTGATAAAAGTTAATAAGTCTTGCATTTTGGTCTAGGGGCTCCTTTGATTGCTTGAACCTTGGCATCTGTAGGGTGGATGCCATGCTTGTCAATCATGTAGCCCAAGAACTCAACCTTGTCAGTTCTAAGAGTGCATTTTTCTTCCTTGACTTTTAACCCGCTTTCTTGAATCTGGTAAGGACTTCTGAGTCTCTCTTGTAATTGAGTGTCATTTTCAGCAGAGATTAACACATCATCAAAGTAAGGCACTACCCTGGCAGTCCTTGGAGCATCCTTTCCATAAGGCTTTGGAAAATGCCTGGTGCCACGCTTACTCCAAATTGTAAACTTTTACATTTGAAGGCACCTCTATGAGTCACAATGGTTTGGGCCTCTGCAGTGGCATCATAAACTGTTAGTTGTTGATATGCCTGGGCCAGATCCAATTTGGCAAAGACTGTACCCCTGCCAAGTGAATGTAATAAATGATGCACCACTGAACTGGATATGCTCTGTTGAAGCATGGTTCAATGTCCCCTTATAGTCTCCACAGATTCTTACCGACCCATCAGTCTTGACTGGTATGACTATGGGTGTCTCCCATCTGGAGTGGTCAGTGGGCTCTAAAACTCCTTGAGCTATTAGTTTATCTAATTGTGCATCAATTTTTTCCTTTAAGGCAAATGGGACCCTTCTGGGATTTAAACGAATTGGGGCCACCTTGGGATCTAGGTTGAAAGTGATAGGGGTCCCCATATACTTGCCCAATCCTTCGCTGAAGACCTCTGGAAACTCAGACTTCAAGGCCTCCTCCCGCTCAGAGTTGCTCACGGATTGATGCCAGTCACCTCGATGCCTAATGGATTAAACCACTCAAGTCCCAGCAAGCTTGGGCGATCCTTGTCCACGATGCCTTCGCCATCTTGAAGACTGCCAGACCGCAGTGCGTAAGAAAGACCGCCTCTTCCGCTCGGAGATGTCGGCAGGTCGTTTCCTTCCAAATACATTTGGAAGCGATCCGCATACGATTCCCAGTCTTCTGCCGCCAGATCGAACGGGGCTGGGGGGGACTGTTCAGCGCAGCCATCTCGCTCTTCTGCTTGTCTTCCGCATCGTCTTCTCTTCAGGGGAATCCCACCTTCATCGCCAGTGTTAAGTTTGCATGAAGAGTCAGACACGGAGTGCTTCAGTGAAGAGTTTATTAGTGACTACAGCTCATAACAGACCCGATTTGGCTGGGCTGTGGCTGCTACTTATAGCCAGCAGCCGCAGTTGCCAGCCAATCAGAGTGCAGGATTTTCCCGCACTTTTTTAAACCAATCATTTCTGACATTTTACAAGAACAGTTCAAACTAAACCAATGACATTCAAACCTGCATACATAACATACCCTATGACTATTATTAAGTGTCATACCTTATGAATCTTGACTCTTGATGAATGTATCTTTTCTTTTGTGCATACTGAGAGCATTTACACCAAGACAAATTCCTTGTGTGTCCAGCTACACTTATTTATTTATTTTATTTATTTATTTTTTTGGACTTGTATGCCGCCCCATCTCCGAAGACTCGGGGCGGCGCACAACTAAAAACAACAACAATAAATACTTAAAAAGAAATTAAACTAATTTCACAAGCCCAAAAATACAAAAACTAAAATTTACAGTGGTTAAAATAATTAAGAAACCCATCCCCCACCCCAAGGAGGGGTCACAGCCTGGATTGGTTGAACAACCAGGTCTTCAAATCATGGCAGAAGGTGCAGAGGTCAGGGGCCAGGCGGAGCCCTGGGGCAGTTGGTTCCAGAGGTCAGGGGCCGCGACAGAACTTGATCAATAAAGTATTCTATTCTATTCCAAGGGTTGCCTTTAGAGCAAGGATATCCCCAAAAGTCATTTTTACAACCTGGAGCCATGAAAGACAAATCTCATCTAAATTTGAATTGAGCAGAACGTAATTTTTCCTTATTTAATATCTAAGTGAGCAAGAATATTTTAATTTAGCACAAAAAATAAAATGGTTTGGCACCAGTTGTGTCTTCTTGAGACATTTATTCCAAAATCAGAGAGAAGTGTGTGGGGGTGGGCGTGTTGTTGTTTTGCAAATGCAAACTGAATTTCATCTGTATGGTACTTAACTTCTCCACCTCCTTCCAATTGCCTCTATCTGTTTCTTCAGATCTGGCAGAAGGGGCATGCTCCAGGTCCTGTAGATTAAAGAGTGTGACCAGATGGGACCTGGGAAGTGGGCCTTCTCTGCAGCAGTGCCTGCCCTTTAGAACATCATTCCCCCTGAGATTAGATTGATCCCAACCCAGTTGGCCTTTTGCATACCTCTTAACACTTGTCTTTTCTCTCAGGAATGGGGTCAGGAAGTGGATGAGCTCATGAGTTATATGAATTTATGGTTAGTTGGTTTATCCTTGGAAGACATTTTTCTTTTACTTTTTGATGTGTTTTATCTGTTGTGTTTTGTTATTGTGTTGAAGTTTTTATGGCATTAGCCACTCAGAGTTATTTTATGTGAGATAGAGAGCCATATAAATTTTTAAAATTTACAGCTCAGGGAAGAGCTTCCTCTGAAAATGCACATTAACACACATGAAAAATATTGTAGGCCTTGATACTATTCTGTAACCACTAGATGGCTCTTTTGGATATTAAACAAATAATATTTTATGGCAATACATTTTATTAAGAGGAGTAAGCTTTTTGAGACGCAACTAGCTTTATCAGATGATGAATACATATATATTATGGGTGTAGTAACTCTGATCAAGTGAAGTCTGGAGGCATAATTTTTTCATTTAGAAACAAAGATGAAAAATTAATTTCTGGAGGGTTAAGGATCCTTGGTGCTCTCTCAGCTTCCTTGTTTTCTTGTAGACGTTTCATTACCCATCGGTGCTAGTGATTGATTTAATTAATTTCTGTAGCAGACAAAGACTATTGTTAATTAGCCTTCCAAAATTATCACAACCTTTAAGAGCATAGAGTATCACAAGCAGCTAAGCCTATCTGTGAAGTCCTTGGTTCAAGTAGGGAAAGCCTCTCTAACTAAACTTTACTCTCCATTTTACTCTGCCATTTTAGCACTCTTAAAAAAAATACAGCGGAACCTCGGGTTGCAACTGAGGTTGTCACCTGATTTGGTTGCGAACAGAAGTGTTCATGACCCAAGGTTCCACTGTATTCTGATTCCACCATATACAGATACTGAATTGATTGCTGAAATAGGGATAGGTTGTATAAGAAGTTTGAAGAGCAGTACACTTGCATATTAATTCTATTCTTGTTTAGAAACTACTAGCACCATCATAATTAGCCAAACAAACCTTTAGTAGGTAAAATTGATTAAGGAAATAAACTAATACATGAGAGATAAAAGTCAAAGTGCCAAATGCTACCGTATATCAAGCTTGTTGCCCACAACCAACTTTGCTCCATAAAATAGGAATAGGATGTGCTCCACATATAAAGAACATGCAGGTCCTGAAGATTTCTTTTATTTTTGCACCTCAGAAAGAGAGAATCAACAATAGACTGTCCAGCCTGAAGACCCAGTCTTGGGAGAGAAGTACAATCTTTAGCTCACTCTTACAAATTAGTTCTTAATTGTGTTTATTGTGAATCTTCTTTCAATAACATATTTCAACCATTCTTCCAGAGTAAACCAGGAGACCACTAGGAAGAGCAAGCAGTGTCTTATTACTCAGTCCCACAGGATAACAAATACATGGCAGGAACACCAGTTCTCCCAACCAAAAACTCTACTAGGAACTTTCAGGAATCCATCAAAAATAATTCATGATGAATTGGACTCCAAAACATTGGACTCCATGTTAAGCATGTTTATGATTTGTGAACCTCAATTGCTGGATTCCTGCAATGCATTCAGCCACATGTAGGACTTAGTAATTTAGCATGTGGAACCCAGCTAAAATTGGTTTTTGGTGGATTCATGTTTTAATTTTGTACCAACATGAAGCAGTTGGCGAAATCATTGGATTCATTTCCAGTATCTGAATTAAGCACATCATAAGCTGATGTTTGTTATCACTAAGAAATGTTTAAGATCTTAATAGTTTAAAAAGAGTTGGTGCTCCATGCAAAAGGCCTGCTTCCAAAGGCATAATATTTTTTACAAAGGAACTACTTCATCTCTGTACTAAGTATTGTGCTAAGCACAGTAATGTATGGTGAATGTTGGCAAAGAAGCCACCTCTTTAAATCATTTGTTTTAAATTTAAAAGTTGTATTTAAGTTTAAATCATCCACTTTGGGCTTCCTAAATGTTACTTTCCTATTAATGAGATATATTTTTCTGCAAGTAGGGCCTACAGAACTCCACAAAATTCTTATTCAAAAACATTTGAGAAGATAACCCCAAATGTAATATTGGCAGATTAAATCTAAGTAATCTCCTGGGTACCTGGATTTAATCTGTTTGATATTTATATCTTGAAATGTTTGTGGCTCATAAACTAATCATATAAACATCAACATCATAATAACACAGTTCTACAATACTTCATTTGTAATATAATCCTTTTAACTTTAGGTAATGAATTTTATTCCAGCATTCTCTCTTCAGCATATCCAAGTCAGTTTTCTCATTATTTTTTGCTTTTTTAATATCAGTTACCTAAGAGTCATGTTGAACCTGCTCATGTCTTCAGTATCATTTTAATAAATACTTTTTAAATTTATGCACACCTTCATTATTTTTAATTATCGGCATGCATTCTGAGTTGTTCCTTACTAGGCTTTTCCTAACACAGCAGTTTCTATTACTTTGGGCTAAAACCACTTAGTACATTTTCCATAAGCTTCCAAACAATTCCAGTACAACTATTTTCCATCACAATATCCAAAGCCATAAAAATGTGAGGGTTCTTACTTCTGTATCTAGATGCTCCTGATAAGCAATTTTATGGAGGAACTTGTATTGCTGTGAGTACGTGGTCGTTTTTATGCAGCAAACTCAAATAGGAGTGAATGCATTTACATTCAACCAATACATTAAATGTAGCAGTGCTTAAAGTTTAACAAAAGAATCATTTGATAAGTAGAATGGAATCAGAGGAAGCTTTGGGTGTCATTCATAAAGATGTATCTTCAGATATACTAACAAAAAAACCCTGTTCTTATAACTGACCATCTGAGAAAACAAAAAAATGATGATAAAATTGATATTAAGCTGTTACAACAGGATAATGAGCACTCTACTTCATGCTGTCTCAGTGACATTAATGTAACTTAGTTTCAGACTCAAATGCAAAGGTGAGACAGTAAGATCTATTTGAGTCCAATCCTTTATTTGCTGACACCAGTAGACAGAATTTTGCCAAGTTATAGCTATAACCTTCTAACCTACTAGGTATATCCTGAGTGATTGTAGGGTACGGCTACCCTGCAACCTCTTTCCTTGTCCCTCCTCCAGCTTGGGACTGTACAGTTTCTTGACCCAGGACTCCTTTTGAGAATGTTCTGAGTTGGCAAAATCCTCCCCTTTTGCTGCTGCAGGTGCACCTTCCATCACACTTAAGATATGCTTCTCATTGGCTAGATCATGCCCAACATTTGCGGGGTGATGATGAAGCTTGTTATTTAAATACAGAATAAATTCACATTCCAGCAACAAAAAGATCCAAAATATGAGCAAAGAAACCCATGTGAGTTACTTTAAATTTCAGACAACCTTTTTGTTGCTGGTATGAACCCATGTGGGTTATTACCTCATTTTTCAGATATAGTCCCGGGTTCAGGATGGTCAACACTGAAATGTAACAAGACTTACACAAACTTTTTGCTGACTTGTAGGAAAGTTGAAATGGGACAACTTCATCCTGATTTCTTTTTTAAAAAAAAACACCTGGGTATTTCCCTGCTATGTAGCCTATATTCTCTGCTTTTACCATTTATCACTTAATGGCAAGTGTAGAGATTACCTGTTGAGGATACTACAGTCCCATAGTAACAAGCCCCAAACAACAGGGAAGTCTTCTGAAGGACAGAGTAAGATGTCACTGAAATCTAGAGCATTTGAGGCCACTTTTTTTTAAATCAGCATAGGAGATAGCTCAACCCCCCAAAAACCATTGATCCTCTCCGTTTATCTAAACACATCAGCAGTAACGTCTCGTCCCCACAAACTTTCTATTTGAAACCTTCTGCCTTGTCTTCAGCTGATGCACCTGCAGCAACATCAATCAAAAGCTTTGGGGTGAAGCAAAAGATGGTGTGATAGCACCAGGCAACAAACCTCTTGCAGAGGTGAAATATGTCGATATATGGCTATTTAAAACCAAAGCAGGAAGGATGACAGATCACTGAACCTCCACACTGTAATGGAACATGTACCATGATAACCACTGCTCAAAACAAACTGTTATACATGGAAATATCAAGCCACATCCTGTTGTGCACTGCAAGCCCTTCTTTCTTCCTTTCATACAGCAAGAATGACAAGTTGACTACCAGTGTAAAAGCATTTCATATTGTAATACGAAAATAATTTACCCAGGGAAAATAAATTATCATTTCTCTCCTGCCAGAAAATAAAAGATGATTTACTGAGTTAGGGTTTTTTTTTTCATGTCAGTTGAGCCGATTGTAAGGACATCCATTTTAGCATCACCATCTAGCCTACAACTTCTTGTCCACCTATACTTTTCAGAACAGCCACTCCTAAAATGTCTTTTACAAAAAAAACCCTAACTGATAAGGCCTCCCAGACAGCAGCAGACATCACTTGGATTTCTCATTTTATATAATTATATTACAATAATGTAACATAAATAGATATGATGATGTCACTGATGGGTTAGAAGAGAGGAGGAGGGGGAAGGGGGAGGAAATGCAAGAAAGGACCTGGGAAATTATGTTAGAAGCAAAACAACTCCAAAACCACGTTGTTCAAAAATTGTCTTCCTTGTCTCTTTGTTGATAAAATTATCCATATATTGATATTTCACATACAAATATTTCATGTATATAGAATTGAGCATTGTGAGGGGTCAGACGACACAAATCAACCAATTAAATTCCAGGTGGGCTGCAGAGGGCTATTGTAAAACCTTGACATTACTTGGAAGTGTGTGTATGTGGTTCAATTTTTTCTGGTTTGAGAAGCCAGGGATCTTGGGCACCCTTATCCACTTATCCACTTCATTGGCCCAAAACAGCAATGCTGAAATGTCAATATTTGGCCACCTAATATTAGCTATGTGATGTCATTATGAAACACATGCTTTTACCCACTTTATTGTAAGGAAGTAAAAGTTGGATATATCAAGAGAGAGGTAAAGGTAACTTGAATGCAGTGGGAATGGGAGGGAGGGGTAAATTATATGTGATTTAAAAAAAGAAATAATATAGTCAAGAATAAATAGATGCTGAAAGAATGTGGACTGAATACAAAAAATGAGTGGTCCAGATGAAAGAAGACTATTGAGGTGCCTCGATTTTAAGGGCAGGATGAATTAGGACTGAATTGCAGAGAAACCATGCTATTTGCATGAATTTTAAAAAAGGAAGAAATAAAGGGAATGGTGTTATTGCTGTTTTCTTTTAATTTCCTTTTCATTACTATTTCTTAATCCTTTTGTACAGCTGTGCAGTTCCTTTCTCAGAAAGAGTATGGGATATATATGTGCTTGTATGTGTATTTCCTCCTGTTGTTCCCTTGATCCCTTGAAATGTAGGTCAGTTGCCCTCCTCAGAGCTATGCCATGTTTTTGGAAAAGAGGCAGCTCCTAAGTGTGTGTGTGTGTGAGAGAGAGAGAGAGAGAGAGATCAGAGTGTTCTGTTGCTCTAAGTGATAGCAATATCTCACTGCACATGTAGCTCACCATATATCACACTATAATATGAACCAGTCGAGATCAAAGGGATGTCTCCTCTTGAATGCTGTTTCATATGCAGTAAAATGTGAAGAAGTCCTGCTGGGGCCTCCTCATTCATAGCATTATGAACCAAATAGGGCTAGTTCTTGAAACTTCCTAGGGAAAAGCATTCCAGAGCTGCAAGCTTTTCTCCTGAGGAAGCTTCATACTTGTTTCGGTTGTTTTGGGCAAGATATAACTCAACATTGGTACTAGTTAAACAAGATAATTTTGAGAGAGGAAGAAAAAAAGAAGGTGAAGGAAAGAGAGAAAGAGATTACTGCACAGATATCAAACATGCTTACTTTTGTCAAAATATTGAAATGATGTTCCCCGGTTGCAAGGCAAGCTGCACCTGTTTCATATCTATGTGCAACATCACAACACATGTACAAAAAAGGTAGTGCTTATAGAGGTATTCTGCTGCTTATACCACAAGCTTTTTCCTTCAGACACTACTGGCAACAACAACAATAGCAACAACAAAGTTCATATACCTGATCACCTGAACTGCAGGAAAAAGATGTGGGTTACCAGATTTTATCTATATATAATTATAATACAGAGACAGCTTTTATGTTCATTCCCACCTAATTAATTGCCTTTGGTTTTATAACACTTAAATGCCAAATTTTATTGAAAAGTATTAGATAAATATTTTACTAAAAACTAGAGCATTTTTGATCAAGTTAAAAGAAGAAAACCAACATCTCCTTCCACTTGTAAAATGATATTAATCTTAGAAGAATTATTGCAAGATTTGGTCATTAACTTCGATACCTCTGGATTTATGAATGAAACACGTCAAACTCAGTCCAAATTTTCTGTTAGGAATGATTTTACTAAAAACAGGTAAAGAAATCAAGATTACTGACATGGGCAAAAGTCACCATTAAGCATCTTAAAGCCAGTTATGAGAATTTTAAAAGGTCAATATGCTTCTATCTTTTGCACTTCAGTCTCACCCCATCACATTCAGTAGAATTTGCATGCATCAGATTGTGTGACATCTCTATAATTCTATGGCACCTCCCTGAGGGAAATGAGTCTCATTGAATTCAATGGAGGCCATGTTCTGGGGTGACAGGTTCATGTTCAGTGTAAAGCTGCAATTCTATACATATTTCCTTCCATGTAAACATGGTTAAAATTTAAAAAAAAAACCACAGAGAGACATGAAATGCTATGAATGTTGCTACAGAGATAGTAACAAGAACAATAAAATAAGAGTGGGAACAACCAAACACTTTTATTTAAAAAAAAGAATCAGAATGCCATTTTGGATTTTTAAAGGCAAGAATCATTCTTCTTCTCTGTCCAGCATTCATTCAACTCAGACGTGATGTTCCCAGGTAAAAGGCTTCTGTTGTATCAATTGCCACAGGACTGAAAAAGGAAACAAGGCAACTAATTAATCCTGGATTAAATACCTTATCTTTTTTATTATTGCCACGATATAAAAATATGTTGAGACTCTAGAAGGAGTGCAGAGAAGAGCAACAAAGATGATTTGGGATTGGAGGGTAAAATATAGGAAGAATGGTTGCAGGTATGTCTAGTTTAATGAAAAGAAGAACTAGGGGTGACATGATAGCAGAGTTTCAATATCTAAGGAGCTGCCACAAGGAAGAGGAGGGGTCAACCTATTCTCCAAAGTACCTGAAGATAGAACAAGAAGCAATGGATGGAAACTATGCCAGGAGGGGACTAATCTAGTACTAAGAAGAAATTTCCTGACAGTTAAACAATTAATCCATGGAACAAATTGCCTCCAGAAGTTGTGAGTGCTCCAACAACAGAGGTTTGTAAGAAGAGATTGGATAACCATTTGTCTAAAATAGTATAGGGTTTAAGCAGGGGGTTGAACTAGTAGAAGACTTCCAAGGTCCAATACAATCTTGTTATTCTGTTACTGTGTTATCTCTTGACACCAGAGCAACTTTTAAAGGCCCAGGGGCACATTTCATACATGACTTCTCTTTGATTAAAGAGCCCAGATGCAGACTATAGAATTCCCATAGTGAAATGTTGGAAGAAACTGGACAAACTGTCTTTTCTTACATGATGAGTCCTCTCCTCCAATTCAGTTCCAACTTCTAGCAGATCTTGGATAGTTGGTTCCATAAATTTGTTTAAGCTAGAAGAACTTTACTTTTCAATATCCGTTCTGAACATGATTTAGATTATGATAGCATATATTTTGGATTTGCTTTCCAGAGCTACTTATACAACTTTGTATATCAGTGATACACAAAGGTATTTGTTAGAAATGTCTTATGCCTATAGGGAACCATATCAGAGTCTGGTGGAACCAATTGATTATAACTATCATAAATAACAGTTCATTTCAGAAATGTTACACTAGAATCCTGATAATACTCCCTGCATCTAATGAAATGGACTGGGGGCCATAACATTTTAAGTAATAATAAATTGGATAGATTTGAAGAGCCAGTTTGATGTAGTGGTTAAGGCATCAGGCTAGAAATTGGGAGTTGGAGAGGAGGCAAGGGCAAACCACTTCTGAAAATCTTTGCCATGAAAGGGACTAATCCAAGCAGTCACCAGGGCTTGACAGAACAACAGCCAAAGTTCTGAAGATGTCCAAAAACCTGCCTAAGCAGACCATGACTATGGTGAAATGAATTTTCCCTCTTTGTGCTAGTCATCCAAGATTTGGGTTCTTTATGGATTGCCGTGAGGGAATTGTCCAGATTGCCATGAGGGAATTGGGTCATGTATCCATTGTCTTATTTAGATTACTCTAATTAAGGACTTTTCCTCCCATCCCTTTCACCTAACCGTGTTAGAAGCTCACACAGCAGCTTTTTTTTTCTGCCATGCCCCCATGATTTGCCTTCATATCCTCCCCAGCACACATGAGTAAAGCAAACACCCTCTTCATCTCCATCCAAAGTCAGGTTATACTCAATGATCAGGGAGGAAAATCAAGGGACTGACAATGATTGGGAACTGAGGCAGAATCGAGATTGGCAATCACGTTCTGCCACTTCAAGGGTGGTTCAGAGGAACATTTTAACTCAGTTGAAGGGAAAGATTGTAGGAGTCTACAAACAATGGACAAGGATATTATTAAGGACAGGATAACAAATACAATGCATTTTTGTCAGGAACTGGATAAACCTGGATATAAAGACCACACATGGCACATTACCTTTTTTCTTATTTTCAAATGCATTATAAATGCCCCATACAAGGCACTCTTGAAAATGAGAAGAATATACACCAGTTTTCCAAGATTGGCTTGTCTGAGATACGATTCT
The DNA here is from genome assembly GCA_009733165.1 of Naja naja. Taxonomy (NCBI): domain Eukaryota; kingdom Metazoa; phylum Chordata; class Lepidosauria; order Squamata; family Elapidae; genus Naja; species Naja naja. The sequence goes on from CM019149.1 coordinate 198,852,074, forward strand.
AAATGTGAAAGAAAAATAGGGAAAATAACAATATGAGAAGTGTGTGTGTGTATATATATACAGATACATGTTTTCGTAGATTTTCACGGGTAAAGGTATGTAGGTCTTGGTGTATTCGGGTCTTGTCCCATGTAAGATTGAGAATACCTTGGCGATGTTTCGACGAGATCCCACTCGCCATCTTTGTGCACAAGCACAAAGCCGAAGACACCAGCCTGAAGATGGGAGTGGGATCTCGTCGAAACATCGCCAAGGTACTCTCAATCTTACACGGGACAAGACCCGAATACACCAAGACCTACATACATATACATATACATACACACATACACACACACACACACACATCTGCAATATATTTAAATGCTTAGTAGTGGAATATTACCCTTTTTTTAAAGAGAGAGGAAAAAATCCTGTGAGAAAGATATTCTGGGGGCAGAAGCTGCAGGAAAGACAAAAACTTTCCTTCTCCCAGGTTATTTTTTTTAGGTGTGGGGGGGGTTGAATTGTTTTGATTTGCTGTTATTGAATTGACAGCCTGTCATCCCACTCTTGTCCCCACCTTTGCAAACTTCAACCCTATATTTGTCTTGTGCAAACCCACACCTGGAACCAGGAAGAGGAAAAGTGACTGCATATCTGGTCTAATGGGCACTCTCTTTGCTTCCGTTTTAAAATGTGTGACAATTTGCTTGTTGTTGTTTTTTTTAAAGCAAACTTTAAAAGAAATAAACCATTGCTGTTGCTTCTCCTATCATCATCCCAAATAGTAGTAATTTGTATTCCATCTGCCCAAGTATGTCAAAATAACTTTTAAAAATGTAGGCTTGTTGCTGTGTTTTAAGGTAGGGTTTTGTTTTTCCTGAAGATGGAAAAATCCTCAGTGATATTGAAATCGGTCCTACATACAAATAGGTTAAATTTCACAGATATATTCAAATAATTTGCAAAAATTAAATGTATGTTTCAGAAATGTAACATGGTGAATTTTGCCCCACTTAATTCAAAGCTCATTTATACTTAGGAGTCCTGGAGAAAGTTAAAGATTCAGTGTAATATACATTTGGAATCAACAGACTAAACTTGACTTACCATTTGTAGAGGTCTTGCTGTCACATTCTAAAAACAGAAGGGGAAAAATTCTCATTAGGTATATTTCATTGTCATCATTTCTACTACAACTAATAAATCCAACACAAAGAAGAAAAAAATAAAAAATGGAGAAAACTTGTGTTCAAGATTATTAGAAATATATAATTTATAAAGTGTGTGTGTGTGTTCTATACATTCTATCAATTTAATATTAGGTAGGTACATTCTAAGATTTAAAGGCAATGTTTCTAAAGCAAGGCTCAAAAATCCACTTCTTAAAGACACTGTTCTGATTAGAGGTAACATGTAAATATTTTTAAGAGATAATAAAAATGGAAAAATAGTAAAAGAACTTTGCTAAGTTCTGACATTTTGCCTGGGTCATGGCTGTATCAGAAACTCTTAGACACAGATCAGAAAATTATCAAATTTTGCAAACAGACAAATACGGCTGAGAGAGAAAGAGAAAGTAATAGTTCATTATGAGGGAATGAATCAGTACAAAAAGATTTAGCATAAGTTATCACATTTGTCTAGGAATTGAACTTTTTTAAAATTACATTTATATGCCGCCCTTCTCCGAAGACTCAGGGGGGCTTACAATTTTTGGGATGCAACCCAGTGTGCTCAGCAATAGCCTTCATTCCATTGTATATGCCTGCTTATTACTAAGCGGCATTTTTACAAGGTCAGCTAATTGCCCCCAACAATCTTGGGTCCTCAATTTACCTACCCCGAGAGGAACATGAAAATGTTTGCTAATATTTGTACTTTGGTTCAGCAAAATATATTTCAAAATGCTCACAAGGGCAGTGTATGGACAATTCTAGCAAAATTCAGAAAAGCCCCAGAAAGTGGGACTTAAGACTTCCTTTCACCCACCTTCTCCAGTTATGGAGGCTTCGTAACTTGTGCTTTCAGAAGAATTGTAGAAATTGACTTTGCACTTGAAATTGTTTTTTGAATTCTGCCACTGGTTCCCAGTGATTCTTAAACGGCTGATCAGTGAATATTTCTTATTTTCGTATTTGGGCTCCTCTGTCTTTATTCCCTCTGTTATATCCTTGTTATTTAGGGACCATGTAAGAATGACGTGATCTGGATAGAAATCAGTAGCCAAACACACAATTGTAACTTTCTGCTTCTTTTCCAATTCTCTATTGGATGGAGAAAATACGGTCACAGTTGGGGGTGTGATAATATGTCCCTTTTCTGGAAGATAAAGCAGCATATAATGAAAAAGATGGTAAGGCTCCTCAAGATATGATTGACCTACATTTGTCAGCTTGCCAATTGCAACATGAAGTAATATTGCTGGCTCTGTCTTATTTAAGCACAGGCTGTTTCAGAAGAATAAGCTCATTCAGATGCCAGTGATTAAATGTTGAGAATCAGGAAAGAGGGGCTAAATACCATGCATGCACCAACAAATCAATCTTACAGTGATGGCATAAGTTCTGTGAGGAATCAGAAGAAAAGTGAGATGGGAAGGAATTCAGGTATTGTCTCTGTGTCACCTGCAGCCCCAACCACACAAGCATAACTCAAGCCTTGGTATTCAAATTTATACTCAGAGAATGGTAGAACTTCACGTTTGCTTGCTTGTTTGCTTATTGTTTATTGTTTATTTATTTATTTATATTTTGAGCCAGTTTTGACTCCTGGCAACCATCTGAACAAGTCCCTGCAGTTTTCTTGGCAAGTTTTCAGAAGTAGTATGTCATTGGCTCCTTCCCAGGGCTGAAAGAGAATGGCTGGCCCATGGTCACCCAACTGGCTTCATGCCTAAGCAAGGGCTAGAACTCAAGGTATCCCACTTTCTAACCTGATGCCTTAACTATTGCAGCAGACCTGGCCTTCTCTGAGTTTATATGCCACCCTTCAAAATGGGGTTTCCCCACAGAGACAAGAATGGGCTTAGTTTTTATAGTTAAGTTTTTATAGTTCGATCTGTGGAAATATCCACATTATCTGTCTATTGAGATTCTTATTCATCCAGGTCATGGTTGTCCCAAAGATGTTTTCTCAAAAGACAACTGTACTTGTTCTTGTTTTTACTTGAAGACGTTTTGCTTCTCATCCTAGCAGCTTCTTCAGTTCTGACTAAATGTTGGAGAAGTACTTTAGAGGTTTATCTTTAAGAGGCCATCTATTTTAAGATTGAACAGCCCTCTCTCAACAGAGGGAGGGATACAATACCATCTATCTCCTGTTTACAACACAGTTCTTTCAACAGTTCCAAGAAGGTTTCACACTCATTTGCACTATTCAGGTGACCCTGAGGGCACAGATAAACCTCCAAGTGGTCTCAACAACTCTCAGAAAGAGTGCTAACAATCAGATGATTGCAAGGAATATAAATCCTTCCAGTCCCTACCATTTCAATCAGAACTGAAGAAGCTTCTTGGATGAGAAGCGAAATGTCTTCAAGGAAAAACAAAGTCCAGTTGCCTTTTGAAAAAGCATCTTTGGTATATCCACACTATCCAGCCCACATAATTAAATAACACCAGTTTTTAGGACCTGAGGATGTAGACCATATAATCAAGGACTGGTTCCCTTGCCCTATATGCCTTTATGGCTTTATATACATATATTGAATAGGGAAGGGTCTAAAGTTTGCAATCTAGAGGTTACAGGTTTCTCCTTACAAAGGGAATATATTTTTGATAGGGACTAGTAGCAGTGAATCTACAGGTAGATGAATCATTTTGGGGCACATGACATCAATCATTATAGGCTGGTTGTTAATTTTCCCTCACTGGATAAGATGCCTAGCTGAGTATGAGTTAATGAAAAGGCTGCCTCAACAAAAAATTTCATTCCAAGTCACAGGAAATAATAACTAAACTTTATTCTGCTTTGGTCAGACCTTACCTTAATTATTACATCCAGTTCTTGGTGCTGCACTACAGACTATCTGAAAACAATTTCTGAGAATACTGACAAAAATGACCAGGAGTTTTGAAACTCTTCTGAACTGAGACTGAAAAACTTTGAGAAATGCAAAAGAACTTGACATCCATCATTTAAAACAGCATTTTTTCCGCTGCCTTTCTATATTATAATCTCTTTAGCATCATCCAGGTGTTCAGAGACTAGCATACTGTATTTCAAGCCTCAGGGAGGACTACAAGCCTCAGATCCAAGGTTATAATATGGAGTTTTTAAAAAGTCATATTGTCCTTCCTTATGAAACATTGCTACGGTAGGATAACTACAATTGCATACTGGCCCTTGAAATGTACTCCGTACAAGTTTCTTATGCCCTTAATTTCATTCTTACCTAGAACAGTAAGCCTGGTTCCTTGACCAAAGTGCAGCTTCTCATTGATACACAATGTGTTTTCCATGTATCATAACAAACATCTCACTCAAAAAGCTTTGTAGTTGTGTTAGAACGGTTCCATTCTCTGACCAAAACTCTGATTTGCAATATTGTTGTTATTTGAAGATAAATGGATTCACCTCTTCACTAGGCATGTTGGCTGGAACTAATAGAAACCAGGGTACAAAACATCTGGAAGATACCAGTTTCCTTAGCCCTACACCATATTATCTTGATGGATATGCTAAATAATTGCTTCAGATCTCCTTTATTCTTATAGATCTTACCTAGTACTGTCAGTCGAGTTCCTTGTCCAAAATTGAGCTTGTCAGAGACACACAACATGTCTGTCCTATAAATGAAACCTTTAGGAACCGCTATGTTGAAGGAATGTCTCCTGTTTATTAACTATCCAACCTGTTTCTGAACATTGCCTTGAGTCTAAAAGCAACATCCAAAACTGAAGAATTGAAATGAACCTTTTGATATTATTTTGATATGTTTATGTTGGAAGTTATGCTTGCTCTTTGCTTGCTCTTTGCTTGCTCTTTATTTATAGATTTTATATAGCATTGATAGATTTTGTCTGAACATTAGAGTTTAGTAATGAACATTTGTTTTTTATTGTTAACAGTTGTAGGCATCTGAACCAAGAACATGCATCTTATAAATTCAATTGTTGAATAAACTAACACCTAGCCAATTTATTGCCATTAATATAATAACTATAAGTACCCCCCACAGTACCAATTACCCTATATTAGATAATCCTTTCATCTTTCATATTTTCTATTGTCTGACTAATTTGTATGACTAAAAGAAAAATAATAAGCAATAGATTTACACAACCATAAAAACAGTACTGCAGTGGGCCTCAGAAAGAGTCCATGATTCTTGGTATTGAATTCTCATACATTTCATACAGCCAAGGAAGATGGTATAAAAGAGATTTCTAGGCCTTTCTCTTTCATCTAGTCACCTCACGTAAATCTCATTATAGTTCATGGTGACACTCTTAGCATACAAATTATTGATCTGTATTTTACAAGGAGAATCCTTTATATAAGGAGTTGAAAGGAATACATATATTTCCATGTTACTCTCAATACACCCTTGTAAGGCGGGCTGAGGTGAAATACTATAATCTATCAATGAATCAAAGTCACATTTCTTAAGTCCACTGCATAACCCACCATGCTGTCCCCCTCCTTAATTTTCACATAATAGTTGCTTCCTAAGATCCTACGTGTTGTCCCTAGTTTCCATAGCAAAGAATCATTCAATCCACATAAGACTCCACACCATATAACTTACCTAATACAGATACTCGAGTCCCTGAGCCAAAGTTCGGACTTTACCCACAGCATGAAATCCTATTACTAAAAAAGATGCTTCAGCTCAGAGAAAATGTCACCTGTGTACACGAGCAGGAACTTTTTCTCTAGTTGCATCCTGGGGAGAAAGCACCTTTCGGCTAAATTGAACTCTGATCCAGTTCTTAACACTTTTGGGTGCAATTGTGTAACATGTTGTATTTCCATCCTTCAAATATTGATGGGCATGCAAGGAGGGAGAGCTAAACTGAGAAATTAAATGGGTAACTTTGTACTTAGGAATGGCATGCCCGGGTCAAAGCACTCCACCATTCCTAGTGATCTTCATAGAAACAGCGTGAGTTCATGTAAGGAGCAGCAGGAGAGCATGGAGGTCATCAGGGCCATTTTTTCAAAAGATCTTATCATGGTGATTAGAGCTATCCTTGACTAATGAGCTGACAGAGATGGGCAGGAAGGCTTCTGGAAAAAAAATCCACATGCTGTTCATATTCATCTTTGTCTGTCCATGTTGAACCATTGGAATATTAAAGTTGACACATTTACAACTGCTCCTTCTCCCTCTCTCTCCTTTTATTTCCCCCAGTCTTTAAGGACTTTGCCTTTTGATCTCTGCCAATATTAGCATGTATAACCTATGCTATCTCCATTTCTATAGCAATACAGAGCCATGTTTTTTCAGCACATTTCTACCAGTTTCCATTAGATATATTTCCTTACCCCCAAGCATTCAGCTTGGTCCCTTCTCCAAAGTAGGTCTGCTTAGTACTGCACAGCTGGCAAGGACATGAAATAAATTCCCCTCTGGATTATCCACAAGGAAGCTGATAGGTTTTTCTTCATCCTATTCTGTCGGCTACAATTAGAAAGCTGTTCCATCAAAGTTGGTTCCTTCTGCCCCTGGGTCTTAGTTTTTCCAGTGGAGAAAGAGAAGGTCTAAGGCTCACTGCTAGAAGGCATAAATTTTTGTTTCCTCTTGATTTGTCACAGATATTTAGTTAAGGAGCACGTTGTCATCTAAGGCCATCTGTTTCCTAAGAATCTTTTTCATGCTTTGAGGCCGAAAGCCAACAAAGTAGAAGTCACAACTGTCATCTGTATGAGCATGAATTTGCTCTTATGTAAAAACTGAAATTATGAGGGGTGGTATGTTTGATTCATAGATGCGTTTGACCATCACTTGTTGACTACAACATCCAGTGTGACTTCTGTGTATCGGGGTGTGCAGGTATGGGTCATAGCAAGACAGAAACAGGGAATGGACACAAATAGAATATGGAATGGACCATACCCAATTTATAGAATTTTCTTAACACATCATAAATGTTCAGGCTAAACTAGATGTGGCAGAAGTGAATCTATCAACTGACTGATCACTGCAAAATGAGGGTTAATGCAGGGAAAATCGTAGGTGCAACATGAAAAGCAGTAATCAAATTCTTCCTTTACACAGATTTTTGGTTTACCTATCAGTAATTTTTTTCAATCTGTTGTTTTCTCTAGTGGCCAGGACTTTAGAAATAGAAATGATTTATTTAGGGAAAGAGTAAAACACAAATAAGGATTCAACTTAAATTTCCACAAAGCTTTCAATCTCTTCTGCCTCACTTTTATAGAAGGTTGGCATAATTTGTGTTGGAGTCACCCTAATTATATCTAATATTCAGTAAACAATTGCCAAGAGACCTATTGATAAATATGAAGAGATAGATGTTGGCAATCAATTCCAACAGAGAACAGAGAACATTAATGTTTTAATCAGTTGAGTTTTATAGCTTTAATATGATTTTATATTCTTTTAATTTTTGATTGAGGGCTGCCCAGAGTTGGCTGAAAGATGGGTGGCTATGTAAATGTTTTAAATCAATAAAATAAATAAATTAAACTTTCTGCTTATTTTTACTAGTAAGCCTCAGTCAAGAGGTTATTTATGTGAAATTTGCTAACAATCTTTCCTTCTGAAACAAATTATTGAAACCCAACAGATTTTCATGGGACTGTAAGGAGAGAAAGAGACCTACATATTCTAACATGCATGATGGATTCTTCTCAAGCAATAGATACTATAATGGTCAAGGAAAGCCAAAAGAGATGTTCATGACATTAACACATTTTATGAGGAGGGATGAATGCTGGAAGTAATCTGTACTTCAGCCATGTGTGTTTAGGTATCAGTTACATGGGTTTCTTCATTCTAGATCAAGGATTCTTCATTCTAGATCAAGGATTGATCAGACATACATTAACATTTTAAGAAATTCAGTCTTGCTTGTAATAATAAGCTATGGATTTTGTCTTACCAAGTACTGTAAGTTGAGTACTGTTTCCAAAGTGCAGCTCAGTATATGTACACAGTGATGAAATCACCACATAAAATAAATGGTAATTCTGGTTGAGGTTTCTCTCTCTCTCTCTCTCCCTTCCCTCCCTTCCTCTCCAACTATAGCTTGAATGTACCCTCACATCCCAAATGGCATTCAGTTGTCAGTTGACATACAAAGGAGGAGAAATAGGAAAAAAACAACAAGCAAAGCTCTGCTTTGCTCCATTTCGAAGTATCAACATAGAAAAACTAGAACTTTCTAATTACAGGCATCCAGAATATCCAATACTTAATTAAAATGAATAATTATGTATAATCTTATTATCAGGGTGGATCTTGGTGATCACTAAAATGTACTTATTTATTTTCTTTTAGAAAACAGTTATCATTTTTAACTTGGGGTGTTCAATTATAAAATGTTAAAGTTTTTCTAAACAAGCTGAACCACATACTTCCACTAATCTCATGTATTTAAGGCAAGAAAACCTCACAAAACAATCTTTGATGAACTTACCTAGCACTGTCAGTCTGGTTCCCTGGCCAAAGTACAATGTGTTTGACACAGTATTAAAGAGCATTACAAGAATATCCCAGAGGGTTTATCAGCTTGAGACAAATTCACTAGTGTGTGAATCATCTCTCATTAACACACAAGATAAGTGCATAAATGAACAAACTTTTTTGGAAAACGTTGGGGCTTTTTATCTTTTAATGAGGAAAAATGAACTAAATCAGAGGTCTCTGTCAGTTCAGGTTCTCTCTCTGGGTGATTTCTCTGGTCTTCTGTCTCTAGAACCTCATTATTTATTCTCGTAATCTTGACTAATTTCAACTAAATCTATTGATCTTTTCTCCTTTTTCCTAAGATGAATGTGAAGAAAATATCTGGCAAACCAAAGAGCCACATTCCAGAGGGCAGCGGTGTTGGTCTGTTGTTCCAAAATAGCAAAATAAATAAATAAATAAAAAACACGAGGTATTTTAGAGACAAATTGTATCATCTTGGAGCAAAACCTACTTCATAAAATACTTACATTATTAACTACAAATCACATATACATTCATATAGGCAAGCACAAAATGGCCCCCAAATTAAATTAAATATAAGGGTGACTATGACGAATTTTATATAGTATTATTGCTACTTTTTTTTTCATTTCCTGATCTTCTGGTCATTGTGTTTATAAAGTTTTCTTTTGTCTCTTTATATATCATTGAGTGTATCTATCATGCCAACCTGGCATAGTTCCAGGCCCTCTAAAGTTTCTGTACAGCTATTTCATCTTTTCTTCCCAAACAAACTTTGTCTGTTAAAATATACAAAAGAAATGATATAAAAATTCAAAAGAGATCCAAATGTATCTGGATTGCCTGGAAAAGTTATGAATGAGACAGGAAGGTTATGTATTAAAAATCTCCTCTGGAAACACTATTTGGATAACATGTCTGCTCTTGATGAAGTAGAATCTGCCCTGTGAAAGCCATAGGGGCTATTATTGCTTTACATACCTATTTTTTCTGTTTATATTTTAAACAGACCTTGCATGTATCCCTCCTTATCCAACACTATCCCTCGAATCAGGTTTCAAGAAAAATGTTAATTTGGTCTTATACAAAATTATTAATTCCTACAGTTATTATTTGTCTCCTAACAAACATGTACACGTACCCAGTGTGGAAATTCAGAATAATGACCAAAGCAGGGTCAAAGACTCACTCCAACCACATCTTAAACATGTTCCACTTGCCACATCTCTGATCCTTCTCACGGGAAGTTTTAATACTTAGCTTTCAGTGTTTTGGGAAGGAAATACGGATCGAGACCAAATATGCTGGTGATATTGAGATGGTTACACTCCTGCTATTGCCTTGCCTTCTCTATAGAGGCAAGTGTGCAGATCTAAGAATCCTCTTCTATGAAATTGTTCTAGCCAGGAAAGTAGAAGATGCTATTCCCTAGGAGCCATGTTGGCGCAGTGGTTAGAATGCAGTATTGCAGGCTAACTCTGCCCATAGTCTGGAGTTTGGTCCTGAAGACTAAGCCTTCCATCCTTCTGAAGTCGGTAAAATGAGGATCAGGTTGCTGGGGGCAATATGCTGACTCTGTAAACCGCTTAGAGAGGGCTGTAAAGCACTGTGAAGTGGTATATTACTCTAAGTGCTATTGCTATTGCTATTGCTATTTGGCCAGCAAGCATTTTTAAAAAATCCTTTTGAATGGGGAACAGGTTCAGTGCCTTGCTGCTGCTGCTTCTGCCATTTAGAGACTAATTATTCACTAGCACATATTGTCTACATAATCCTCCACCACCATTAAAGAACATGATCCTTCCCCCACCATATTTTATACTTTTTTTCCTTTGCCTACTAGATCATATGTTTATATACTTATGTTCAAATATTGCTTGACTTGTGACTGTTCAAAGTTATGATGCGCACAAAAATTTATGACCCAGATTTGAAGTTCCAACAACTGCCTTCCCATTGTCACCCGATCACATTTTGGGCACTCATGGCTGTTTTCAGGATTCCTCAGTCATGTGAATGCAACTTATTGCATTGTTTTTGCTGGAAACTGGCATTTCTGTTTGGTTTTCGGCAAAAAAAAATGCCCATTGTGGACAGTGGGTTCACTTAATGACTGCAGTCATTAAATTTGCTTAATAACTGCAGATTCATTTAACAACCATTGTGATTCATTTAATGACTACTGCAAACAAAGTTGTAAATCAGGTTAGTCACATGATGACCTGTTTAGCAACCAGCATAAGTTACAACCATAATTCCAGTCTCAACTAATGTCCTGTTAGAGGAGAAGAGTTGTAGCTAAGGGTTAAAAAGAGAGGTCCTTGGTGCTCTCTGAGCTTGGTTGTTTTCTTGCAGATCTTTCATTACCCAAACTAGATAACATCATCAGTGCTAGTAGGAAGAGGGATTGGCTCTCATTTTATATTCTAGTAGCTTGCCCTATCAGTATTGGTGGGAGTGAACTTGATGGTTCTTTGTTGGGCTGTTTATTGTTAGCTTGTCTGGCAGTTTCTTGACTGGAATGTGGCTTACTTCTTGATTGTTAGTCTAATGCTAATCTTGGTGTTAGTCTCTGCTCATCTGGATGTTGATTGCTGGTCAGGAGGTGTTTTGATCTTTTTGTTCCTTTCTGGCTTGTTGATTGTCTCTTTTGAATGGTATGTATTTGTTGTTTATGTCTATGTGCCTGTTGATGGTCAATTTGTCAGAGTGCCAGGCTTCCAGGAATTCTCTAGCATTTTTGGACTTGGCTTGGCTGAAGATGGTCACTGTTTCCCAGTTGAAACTATGATTAAGTCTCTCCATGTGTTGTGGAAATTAAGGAGTTTTCACCATATCTTCTGACTACTAGTTAGTGTTCATGAATGCACTGTGCTAGCCTTCTGCCTGCTCATCCTGCATAGTGGCTCTTGCAATCCTTACACTATATGTTGTAAATGACTCCTGTTTTTTTTCTGGGGCTGCTGGGTCTTTTTTTATTATTATTATTCATATTTATATGCTGCCCTTCTCTGGAGACTCAGGGCAGCTTACAATGTTTGGAGCACAACCCGATGTGCTCAGCAATAGCCTTCATTCCATTGTATATGCCTGCTTATTACTAAGCGGCATTTTTACAAAGTCAGCTTATTGCCCACAACAATCTTGGGTTCTCAATTTACCTACCCCAAGAGGATGGAAGGCTGAGTCAACCTTGAGCCTGGTGGGATTCGAGCCTGCACTAATTGCAGGCAGCTGGAACTAAGTGCTAGGTGTTTAATAGCCTGCACCACCAAGGCTTTTGGTTTATTTAGTATGTTTTGGAGGGCTTTAGTTGGTTTGTGTGCTATGGTGCCATGTGGTTGTAATAGTCTGTTGGTGATTTCTGAAACGTTTTTGGTATATCGTGGTGTTATCCTTTTCACACCTCATGTTGGTTGTGCTATATTGGGTTGAGTGATCAGGCACTTTTGGATGAAGTTGCATGGATATCCATTTTGTTGAAAGATGTTGTATAGATAATCTGTTTCCTTTTTTCTGATGTTCAGGGTTGGTGCAGTGAGTTCGTGTTCATCTAAATAGTGTTCTGACAGTTTCTTTTATGGTAAGTTGGGCTGTTACTTTGTTTGTGGAGCACTTGGTAGGTGTGTGTTTAGCTTTTTGATAGACTTGTGTTTGTAGTTTGCCATCACTGTCTCCGTTGATGTGAATATCCAGGAAAGGTTGTTGTCTTCTTCTTCTCTTGTGAATTTTATCCCTTTGTATATGTTGATGGTCCTTAACAAAGGTATCATCTATATACTGGATCCATACTTTGGATTGTATGTGTAGGAGACATAATCTGCCATAAGGGACAGAGATCTTGGCAAAAAAAAAGCCATACAGTTCTGTATTGTACAATCTACCGTGGCAATTCTAGCTAAATCCTATTTGGTAAGCAAGGCAAGGTTTTTGTAAAGGGCTCTCCACGGAATGAATCATTGTGCCCCCTGTTCCCACAATGATTGAGTCTCATACAGAAAGACTTCACTTTTCTACTCTATCACCACTGCCAGCAGTGAAATGCAAGTTTCCAGCAAGAGTAACAGCTGCGGAGCTGGTGAGAACCTTCAAAGTTTTGCAGGCAGGTGCAAAGTTTCTGAAAGCGTTCTCTGTTCAGAAAGACATAACAGTCCATTTTTTTTCCTTTCTCCTTTCTTAGTGCTGTTTCAAACTGGTATCCTTTCTTCCAAATATCCCTCATGACTCTGTTGTGGGAGTTGAACAATCTGCCCAGAGATGGACAGGGAGATACCTACCCAATTTTCTAAAAGGGTCTTTGACGAACATCAACTTTGACTGACTGATTAACTACCTACTTTCCTGGTCAGAAAAAGAAATCTCTGCAGAGAAGTTAAGAACAACAGCATAAAGATTGAAATTTTAGTAAAACAAGAGGGATATAATTAAGACCATGTAGTGCATTGGTGATGAACTCGAGAATCCCTACTCAAAATCTTAGCTCTTTTTCAAAATGGAAGCAATACTCTATCTAAAACTCTATTATAAAACTCTATTATATCTAAAAACTCTAACAGTAAACTAAGCCTTATTGAGGAAATATGAAACATTTAAAGGCATATAAATTTGCTCACTATTCTTACAGAATATCTATAAGCACTCATTAAAACCTGGAAGAAAAATACTTGTCTTTTCTGGTTGTCTGCTCTGAAATTATTTGTGAACTTCTTTCAAGTCTATTGAACTACATGACTATTGCTTCTTAAGAAGCCACATCATTTGGGGTGATATCTAAACCAATCTGATTCTGCTGTTCATGTGGGAGGAGTTTGAAATTCTTTCCTAATTTGTTGCAAGACTCATATGACTACCTTGATGTGTAAATGTGCACAGTGACCAAATCATATAGTCCAGCTATACCATCCATTCAACAGAGAAGTTTGGTACTCCTCTCAAAAATACTTTAAGTTCATAAGGAAAAGGCAACCCCCCCCCCAAAAAAACCCCAAGGTTGTCACTTTTAAAAACTGTTTTCTTTTTTTCAAAAATGGTGTGTAGCAAATCTAGTGCTCATCTTTCTGGTATGTGTATGGGAGAGAGCAGCACAATCAAAGTCCCATTCTTTTCCTTTTTTTTCTTTTAATGTGATAGAGCTGTGGCCACCATCTTGCCTTCTTTTGTCTACCCTCTGCAGACACATAGGAGAGAAGAAAGAGAGAGAGATGTGAATTTTGATGCCAAGCTTCCATGTGAAGATTCTGTTGTGACAATTCTTTCAGTGTCTCTTTTGTCTTCTCTCATCCTACCCTTCATGAGACAGTTTTTGCAGGGAGCTCCTGAAACATTCTAGCACTGTGAAGCTAGAAGCCCAGAAATAAACGGCAGCATCCTCAGAACTCATTTTGTTGATTTGCAATGAACAGTGTCAGTGGTGGGATTCAAATTTTTCTACTACCGGTTCTGTGCACATGGCTTGGTGGGCATGGCAGGGGAAGGATACTGTAAAATCTCCATTCCCTCCCCACTCCTTGGGGGAGGTTACTGCGAAATCCCATTCCCTCCCCAGCCCACTAACCAGATTTCCAGCTCCGTTCTCCTGTGCAGGGCAACAAAAGAAGACCCAGCCGATCAGCTGGGACTTGGGAGGCAGAGAAGACATGGGGGCGGGACCAGTCAGAGGTGGTGTTTGCCAGTTCTCCGAACTACTCTAAGTTTCCTCTACTGGTTCTCCAGAACTGGTCAGAACCTACTGAATACTACCTCTGAACAGTGTTTACCAAGCATCTGTTGAATCCATTGTGAAAGGTAATCGATGAATTGTGCCAATGTAACTATAGCCAAAAGATTTGCCAGGCCATTTTAAAATAACAACAAATTCTTTTATTCAATAAACCTATTTATATTTAACTGATCAATCCCTGACTTAGCTAACAGAGTAGGGCCTGCTTCTCTCTCTGTCCTTCTGCTAAGCAGCAAGTAACTTGGTGGGAGTGGCTTATATACCCTCACAGAGTCAGTTACAAAAAGGCTCCAATCTTGCAGCTCTCCTGATTGGCCAAAATATATTTGAAATATTTACACACAAATAATAATTTGAAAATATCTCCCACAATCATAAATCCTCGTTCTTCAAGTTCATCTTCAACAGTGGATTTTGATGCTCCCTGAATTATGTAACTAATCAGTTCCTGCTGCTACTTTGCTGCAGTTTGCTGATATCAGTACATCCATTGTGATCTGTGTTGTTCTGGTGGCAACTCATTTCAATCTTGTTTCTGAGCTACCCTGATATTCAGGTTGGTTTCTGTGTGAGCAATACCTGCTCTGCTCTGATGCACAGTAATAAGAAGGAGAAAGTGTTAAGTTTGCATGAAGAGTCAGACGCGAAGAGCTTCAGTGAAGAGTTATTAAGTGACTACAGCTCGAATGGACCCAACTTGGCTGGGCTACGGCTGCTTCTTATAGCCAGCAGCCGTAATTGCCAGCCAATCAGAGTGCAGGGTTTTCCCGCACTTTTTAAACCAATCTTATTTGACATTTTACAAGAACAATTCAAACTAAACCAATGACATTCAAACCTACATACATAAAACCCCTCCCCACTAGGTTCAGTCCATACCAAACCCCAACCTATCTAATGTATTATTTTAAATAGGTGGGGCTCTTATGTACGTTGAGACCTTCGTGGTTCAGAAGTTTTAACATTCTCACCCAGTGAGAGAGAAATGTGTCTGCTGACATTTCCCACTGGGACTTCCTGTGAAAAAGACCCTGTTTGATTGTTAGAATCTGGTCTCTCCTCCCAACCAATCTCCAGCCCAATGTCAGCACCCAAGTCATGTACAATCTTCCACTTCTAAGGATGGATTTTGGCATTGTGACAGGTTTTGGGATGTTCCTGTCGTAATGGCTCATTACACATGGGGTTGATTCTTGCTTGCTGATTTTCCTCCTGTTCCTCCCCTTCCCCCCTAGAAGTGACATCAGGTGAGGGAACTAGAGAGGAACAAGTCGCGATGTTCCTGAGGAACCTGGATCTAAGTTGATCAATGTGCCTGCTCCAGAGGAGTCCATCCTCTGTTTGCACCCTGTAAGAACGAGGGCCTGTGATCTGAGTTATCAGCAGGAATCCACAAAGGTTCACCCATAAGGTTCTTAGCATAAACAGAATCACCCACACTGAATGTGCGAACTTTGGAAGTGGAATCTAGTGGTGCGTTGGGTGGTAAGTGGGATGAAGGCGGTCAAGGAAGACCTAAGTTTCCTACCCATCAACAACTCTGCTGGGGATAAGTTATTAGATGGGTTAGGAGTGATGTGCTGAACACTGAAGTTTTTCAACTTTCTCAGTGATGTCCCCAGGACCCAGTTGCTGAAGCTTCTCCTTGGTAAAGCGTACCATCGTTCAGCCCGCCGTTAGCGAAGGGTGCCCAGGGGCAGTAAGGGCATGTCTGATACCCTGTTGTGCTAAGTAGGATTCAAAAGGTTGGATGTAAATTGAGGGCCATTGTCAGAGACAAGAACATCAGGTAACCTGTGGGTTACAAAAGTTTTTGAGCTGTTTGATGACAGCATCAGTTGTGGTGGATGCCATGGGAATTACCTCTAGCCATTTGGAATATGCATCTACTATAATAAGAAAGGTGTGCCCTCTGGTAGGGCCAGCAAAATCAATGTGAATCCTGGACCATGGGCCCTAGGACATTCCCATTCCTGTGTGGGGGAGAGGTGGGGCAGGCCTGACTACCTGACAGTTGGGACAAGATGCAACCCAGTTTTCAACCATTTTGTCAATACCTGGCCACCATACATAACTCCTGGCCAATCCCTTCATCCTTACAATACCAGGATGACCCTCATGTAACATTTCCAAAACCTCTCTTTGCAGTTTTGCAGGAATAACCACCCTGTTACCCCACAAAATACATCCTCTTAATACAGATAATTCAGTTTGCCTGGACTTAAAGGTTGGGCAAGGTGAGGTAGATCTTGAAGAGGCCAACCTTTCTTAATCCAGCCTATAACAGGAGCCAACACAGTGTCTTTGGCAGTCTCTCTGGCAATTTCAGCAGCATGAACTGGAAGCTTGGCAACAGTTTCTAGGAAAAAGTGTGTGTTTCAGGTTCAAAGTCCTCCTTGTGGCAAGGAAGTGGGCAACGACTCAGTGCATCAGCATGTCCAATGTCCTTGCCAGGCTTGTGGATAAGTTTGTATGAATAAGCAGCAAGAAATTCAGTCCACCTCAGCATTCTTGGTGACAGGATAGTAGGTGTAGGCTTGTCTCCTGCCACAATGCCTAACAAAGGTTTGTGATCTGTAACAATGGTAAATGTTCTCCCATACAGATATTCATGAAATTTCTTAACAGCTGCAACAATTGCCAATGCCTCCTTGTCCAATTGGCTGTAATTCCTCTCTGCTTTGGTCAAAGTCGAGAGTAAAATGCAATAGGGGCTTCTCTCCCACTGGGAAGCCTGTGGCTCAACCCCCCCCCACTCCAAAGGGAGATGCATCACAAGTCAGTACAACAGGCAAATTCTCAGAGAACTGTATCAGTACAGCATCAGACGTGATTAGTCTTTTAATACTGTTAAATGCTGATTGTTCCTTCCTGCCCCAGACCCAAACAGACTTTTTATCAAGTAATCTGTGCAATGGTTCAGCAATGGTTGCCTTCTGAGGTAGGAACATGTGATAAAAGTTAATGAGTCCAAGGAAGGCTTGCAAATCTGTTTTGCATTTAGGTCTAGGGGCTTCTTTGATTGCTTAACCTTGGCATCTGTAGGGTGGATGCCATGCTTGTCAATCATGTAGCCAGGAACTCAACCTTGTCAGTTTTAAGAGTGCATTTTTCTTCCTTGACTTTTAACCCCGTTTTCTGAATCTAGTAAGGACTTCTCTGAGTCTTTCTTGTAACTGAGTGTCATTTTCAGCAGAGATTAACACATCATCAAAGTAAGGCACTACCTCTGGCAGTCCTTGGAGCATTCTTTCCGTAAGGCTTTGAAAGATGCCTGGTGCCACATTTACTCCAAATTGTAACCTTTTACATTTGAAAGCACCTCTATGAGTCACAATGGTTTGGGCCTCTGCAGTGGCATCATCAACTGTTAGTTGTTGATATGCCTGGGCCAGATCCAATTTGGCAAAGACTGTACCCCTGCCAAGTGAATATAGCAGATGATGCACCACTGGAACTGGATATGCTCTGCTGCAGCATGGTTCAGTGTCCCCTTATAGTCTCCACAGATTCTTACTGACCCATCAGTCTTGACTGGTGTGACTATGGGTGTCTCCCATCTGGAGTGGTCAGTGGGCTCTAAAACCCTTGAGCTATTAATTTGTCTAATTGTGCATCAATTTTTCCTTTAAAGCAAATGGGACCCTTCTGGGCTTTAAACGAATTGGGGGCACCTTGGGATCTAGGTTGAAAGTGATAGGGGTCCCCATATACTTGCCCAATCCTTCGCTGAAGACCTCTGGAAACTCAGACTTCAAGGCCTCCTCCCATTCAGAGTTGCTCACGTGATTGATGCCAGTCACCTCGATGCCTAGTGGATTGAACCACTCAAGTCCCAGCAAGCTTGGGCGATCCTTGTCCACGATGGTCAGGGGCAACGTTTGGTGTGGCCTTTAAACTTCACGTTGAATTCTCTTGTTCCAACTACTGGAATCTTGTTCCCTTGGTAGTCTTTAAGAGTCAGTGCTTGCTTCTGGAAATGTTTCTTCTGAATGTTGGGAAGTAGCCTGTGAATAGTGTCTCATGACACCATAGATAAATAGGAGCCTGAGTCCACTTCCATTTGGCAAGGCCTTCCTTCAATGAGTACCTTCACATGTACTTTTCTGCTTCTCAAGGGTGAAGAATGACCAATGGTGACTGTTTGATGAGTTTCATTCTTCCCATTTGCTTCTGAGCGCCCCATTTTCTCACTGAAGTTGTTGGGCTTGAATTCTTTCTCAGGAAATTCCTTCCTACTAGGTGGAGTTCTGGATGATTTGCAGACTCTTGCTAGGTGACCTCTTTCTCACAACGTAGGCAGATGGTGTCTAAAAACTTGCATTCAGTGCAGGGTGGCCCCCAAGCCTCTGCAATAAAATTCTTGCCTCTTTCTTCCAAGGTCTTTCCTTTTCTTCTCCATTCTGAGTCTATAAATTCCTTCCTCCACCTCACTACAGTCTGAATCAGAATCTATTTGCTCGAATGGGCTGTTGTGGACTTTTCCACATCAGAATGGCTTGAGGCCTTGTTAATTTTCTTCATGGCTGCTGCTGAGGACTTGGTTGCTTCCACTGAAACAGCTTCCTCTATGGCCTCCTTAAACGTGATCTTAGGTTTCATTAGTAATTTGCTCTGTAAGACCTTATCTTTAAGGCCTAGAACAAACCGATCACGCATGGCCTCTTCTAAGTTGGTAAACTCACAAGCACCCCCAATGTCCCTTAAAATTTGCCACAAAGTCGTTAACATTTTCGCTTTCCCCTTGATCCCGACGGTAAAACTCGTGTCTCTTAATGAGTCACGATACTTGTGGAGCGAAATGGCCTCTTAAAAGCTTTTCTAAATCAGGCCATTCCATTATCTTCAAGTCTGCAGCTCCTGCCAATGCGTTCACCATCTTGAAGACTGCCGGACGCGTGAGAAATACCGCCCTCTTCCGCTTCTCGGGGATGTCGGCGAGGTCGTTTCCTTCCAAATACATTTGGAAGCGATCCGCAGTCTTCTGCCGCCGGATCGAACGGGGCTGGGGGGGTGTTCAGCACAGCCATCTCGCTCTTCTGCTTGTCTTCCGCGCCGTCTCTTCTTCAGGGAATCCCATCCTCGCCGCCAGTGTTAAGTTTGCATGAAGAGTCAGACGCGAAGAGCTTCAGTGAAGAGTTTATTAAGTGACTACAGCTCGAATGGACCCGACTTGGCTGGGCTACGGCTGCTACTTATAGCCAGCAGCCATAGTTGCCAGCCAATCAGAGTGCAGGGTTTTCCCGCACTTTTTAAACCAATCTTATTTGACATTTTACAAGAACAATTCAAACTAAACCAATGACATTCAAACCTACATACATAACAGAAAGAAAAAGAAGAAAAGAAAGAAGGCTGAAGGTGTTGGTAAATTATACTCCATAACATCATAGCAATAGCTGCTCAAAATGCAAGAAAATACAGTTACTTCTTGAATGTTCCTTTTTATGATGCGGTGTTCCTGGTTCAGTTTCCTCCCTGTAGAAACTGCCAAACCAATTTTATCAAAATAATATTTATGGAAACAAAATCTTTCTCCAGCCACTTTAGACTGTTAGCTCCAAACTGAGATTGTTATACTCACTTCCTTGCTAACTGCCTTTCTATAGTACTTCCCTTCCTCTTATGTAGAAAAATGAAAAACCATGAAAGAAACAACTCTCAGTGAAATATCATTTGATCTGTACAAAATATCCTGTTGAAGTGATGAAGGCAACCCAGATGCATTTCTGTCAGGTGGTTCATACTTCCCAAAACCTGACCTTCCCAAAGTGCTGATAATAGTCCAAGTTTCCTCTTTAGATAGGTCCTGAAAATGTTCATAAATAAACTCATGAACTTGGTTTTATTTGCCTGTTAGAAAACACAGCTTCTAATGTGGAAGCTTAGATAAAAATTCATGGTTTGCATGGGTCAATTCTAAAGCTTACATGCAGGTATCATCCCAGCTGGATTTGAATGCATGAAGAGGCAATGAAAGACCAGAACTCAACAGATGAACTGAGGCTGCAGGATTTTGTGCTGGGTTGCTGGTTTTGTATTTCAATCATAGAGGTGAAAGACTGCATCTAGTGATGAGAGTTTGTTTGTTTGTTTGTTAATATGCTGCCCATCTCACTGTCAAGCAAATCTGGGAGAATTGTCTATTGAATCTCTCTGTTGCTTAGAATTAACAGTTGCTTTTAGAGAATAATCAGTCATATGTAGTCCAAGTTTTAATTCAAAGTATCCTATGTGTGTGAACATTCCTGAAAGTGGAAATCTCACATAAGCACTGATTACTGAAGCAGGTTTATAATTGTAAGAGAAAGGATATATATTTAAGGAAATACATAATAGGAATAAGCAAAGCCCAGTATCTAGCTAATTCCATCATGCCAAAGGGTAAGTATACTGGGAACTATAGCTGAAGGAAATCAACTTGGCAATATTTAAGATAAAGAGGAGGCAGGCTAATAGACAAAGAGGGCATCCAAAGGAAATCATAATTCTCTATCTACACACCCTTTTCCCCTTGTAGTTAATAAGTCATGAGGTGCTGTAGAGTCTTTGGTGTTGGCTTCACATCTCTAACTATTTAAAACATTGGTCAACAGATCACCTGAAAATGAATACACTTCCCAGCATTCTATTCTCTTATTTCCACCCTGATATGTCATCTTTGGCAAAGTGATCCTCCCAAATTCTGATTTAAGAGAATTTTAAGTGAATTGTTTTGGAAGATATTCCTGTGCATTGTGTACAAAAAATTATAAACCTGTGACTGGACTAAGCTGAACTGGGCTGGATTTGACCCAATGGCAATGCAGTTTATGCCACAGGATCCAATCTGGGTCGGTCACTGGAACCAGAGTTTTGTCTTCTGAGCTTTTGGACTCATGCTAGAACCCATCTTCAGGGAATTTCTCTCTTGCAGAGTGTGTGCTGTTCTGTGTGTGGTATTTATATGGTGCCTATTGTATGTGGAATTTTAGACCTTCATTCATGATGGTTTATGCCTTCTGAGACTGGTGAGATAGAGGACAGAATCACCTTAACCAAGTTGAATTACACCATCTTTTCTTATAATGACTCAAAGGATGCTTAATTTGTGCAGTGGATATATTTGCTGAGTTAATTGAAGACTAATTTCTTAGAGACAAATAAGGAGTGAAGACATTAGGTCAGCCAGGAATTATATGCTGGCTAACATAATGGAGATGGAATGAATTTAAATCAGGGAGAAAATGGGATAGCATGTGAAAAGAAAAGAGCACTTTTGCTATAGTGATAGATGCTTATTAGGTTGCTAAAGATCTCGCAGCTCAAAAATTGTAATAAAAGGGGGAGGTAAGGCTGAAGTCGAAAACATTTTGAAAAATAAAATTAATCCTTAGGGTTGGCAGGCAAGCAAATCTCAGCAAAGGACAGGCTAGTTCTGATCCTTATTATCTCTATTGCTCTATTTCCTTTTTGTGTTAAGAACAAACAAATTTTAAAAAGTTAATTTCAAGAATACCAAATGGAGGGTTGGTGGAAACAAGAGATCCACAAAAGAAATACACCAAATATTCCCTTGATCTTGCAGTTCCCATTCTATGGTGTGAATGGGATTCAAATTATGCTGGGATCAAAATCACCTTGGTCAAAGCTGCTTCCTGGGGGATTGTTCAGATCCAGCAATCTGGCCCTCTTTCTCCTAACATCATCAGACCTATCACTCTGTCTGTTCTGCTAAATTCATTGTCCATTATGAATTTTTGTTTATGCTCCAGCAAGTTCCAGCCTAGGAACTGTAGAAAGATATTGATCACTTAAGAGTAGCACAAGAGCAGAAAATCAGCAAGAGCAGATCAGCAGGCTCTAGGCTGTTTAAGCACATACATCCAATACAAACCACAATAAGGTTATTTCCCCCTTGCAATGCCCCTGTAATTTTAAAGTCAAAAGATATCATATATTTTCATGCAATGGCTTTCTTTGGAATGAGATAACTAAAATGCTATACTCTTCCTCCAATATTACAACAAACTTCATCACTAAAGGGGCTCAGCTAATCTGCAATGCATATGTGACTGTGATTGATCCCACAGGATAGGATGTCATCTAAGCAGGGAAACGTGATTTTGGTGTGGACGGAGATCACCAGGAAATCCAATGACTGTAGGTTAGATTGGAAAGTAAGGAAACATTCAAGGCAATGCAGAAAGGAAACTACAGGGATGTAATCATGAAATCACCAAGGAACAAGCATAACATGTAGGAGATTTGACTTTGTATAAAAAAATTGAATTTCTTTTAAACCGGTGAAGGATTTTCTTACTGTATATGTTGCCATCTGCTGGCTATAGTGAGTCTTAAAACAGCTTTGGCTTGAGGAACATGATTTAGATCAGTATTTCTCAACCTTAGCCACTTTTGAGTTATGTGGACTTCAACTCTCAGAATTCCCCCATGCATATGTGGATTTTAACTCCCAGAATTTCCCATGCTGGCTGGGTGTGGGAAACAGAGCCTATTGTTTTTACAGAAACTACAGAAGGCATGCTAGCCTGTGAAGAAACTACATTGTATGTATTTCTAATCTCATGAGCTAGGCCGAAGACTGAGAATTGTATGTGGGAAGGCCTCTGCTACTCTAGAAACCCGTCTTAACCAGAATTTACTGAAATGATAGTTATTTCAGAGACAACCCCTAGGAACTAGGGCCATAAAAGGTAATTTGTAAATAAGGACAGGGGGCTATAGAATAGAGTAATGGGAGATGTAATCAGGGGCAGAGATAATATATTCACTTTAGACGCTTTGGATAGATTGTGACGGCATGAGTACTAAGCCAGTGAGGAAAAGGTGAGAGGTCAATTTGTAACGGCAATAGGGAATATAAGGGAAACATATTGATGATTTACAGCGTGTCCACTTACTTGTGTGTGCTTGGAGGTACCCTCCTTGCAAAGTAGTAAATAAAATTACCATTGTTTTCTCTTGGGAGTTTTGGCTGGTGTTTATTTATTTCAAAACTAGACAACGAATCTCACACTAGGGAGCTCTGAGAACTAAAGTCCACACATCTTAAAGTACCATAGCTAAAACTGAAAAACACTGATTTAGATCTAATAAAACTTTTAACAAAATATGAAATTGTCCAATTTTCTAACTGGCTGTTTTATATTATTCAACTGATAGTAAGTATCTGATTATTGACCTCTTGTTTGTTTTGCAGTATTTGTGCAACCCCAAAGGACTCAACCCAGAGGAAGGATTCTACCAGTTTGGCCCGGTTCTGCCGAACTGGTAGCTTCGAAGATCAGCTGAGCAGGAACCGGTTCGCTCCAACGATCTTCTGTTCTGCCCACCCGCCCACCTGGGCTCTAGGCTGTCCTTTATTTCCTATTTTTTCAACCTCAGCTGCTTTGCGCGGCACAGTTGATTGCTGCACCGGCTTGCAGGAGAAGATGATTTTCAAATTCACTGAACCGGTTATTACATCGGTTGAATCCCACCCCTGACTCAACCTATGGATTCTGCGGTGGTTTATTCTTGAATAAAAACAAGGAGATCTCTGCTATAAGGCTCACGCTCTACAAAGGCACAACATAGCAGGGGGACAAAAGAATGGGTAGAATGGTTAGGGACCAGGGTAGAAACTTGAAGATCATGAGTTCTAGTCCTGCTTTAGGGACAAAGCCTGGGCAAACCACTTTCTCTCAGCCTTGGGAAGGAGGCAATGGCAAACGCATCCCATGGATTTAGTTTTGGTCTGGTCAAGTTGCTCTGTTGATATACCTATTCCCAAGGCAACTGAAACCGGCAATCCCAAGGGTAGAATTGGAAGAGACTCACAGGAAAGGCCAAAAGGTCCACAAAAGGTCCTAGTATTAACATTCAAAGTCCTACGAGACATGGGTCCGAGTTATTTACGGGAGCGTCTACTGCCAGCATTGAATACCAACCGCCCTGTAAGAAACACACAGGCAGGGACTTCTCGGGGTGCCGTCTGCGACTCAGTGTCGGTTGGCAGTATCCCGGGAAAGGGCCTACTCTGTAGTGGCTCCCGCTCTCTGGAACCAACTACCTCTGGGGCTCTGCTTGGCCCCTGACCTCCACACCTTCCATCACGACCGAAAAACCTAGTTGTTTGAACAGGCTGGACTGTGCTGACTCCATGGGGAATGGTTTTTTTTAATTTATTACGGGTTTTTTAGTCTAATTCGGCTTGTTGTAATTTAATTCCATTTTAGTTAATTTAACTTATTGTATTGTTTTTATCTGTGAGCCGCCCCGAGACCTTTTGGAGAGGGGGTGGCATACAAGTCAAATAAATAAATAAATAAATAAATAAATAAATAAATAAATAAACAAACAAATGGGAACAGAGATGGAAGGGGCTCATATGCCTATTACTGTTTCTCTTCATCACCGCAGTGATAGTATCCTTGAACAGCAAGAAGTTGGACCTAATCCAGTTAAGAAAAGCAGAGATGTGTTAGGATGGCACCCACACCTAGAAACGGCCCATCTTACACCAAAAGAGAATGCTAAGAATTTAACAGTGCATTTGTTCAAAACCAAGTTGATGCTATTACAATCTGCTTACTGTAATACTAATGTGTATAACCATATTAGTGAATTAAAACTTTTACATAAATGCCAGTATATGATGCCATTCTAAATAATTATGGCATGTATTGGTGTGAGTGAAATATGAGTGCTTGGAGGAGGGGAAGAGAAGAAACCCACTTAAGGCAGTCCATGAAAGCAGAAAAATTGCCTCAGGAGGGTTTCAACACATACATACATTTATTTATTTATTTATTTATTTATTTATTTATTTATTTATTTATTTATTTATTTAATTTGACTTGTATGCCATCCCCTCTCCAAAAGGACTCAAGTGCTCACAGCTAAAACATAACAATAAATAATTACCTAAAACCAGATTAAACAAAGACAAGTCAAATATAAAAGTTTAAAACCCCCAAAGTTAACACAACCATCAAACCATCACTTGAAAAAGCACCAGAAAACTTGAAAGATTTGAATATTAGAAAGAAGACACAAGTTATAGTTCTCACAGCAACAGAATACCCCCATACAATTGACAGAACCTATTAAACTGAATTGGACCTATTAAACTGAACCTATTAAACTGAATTGGATGAGGCAATAGCCTGCCTGTAGAATAGCACAAAACTAGTTGAAGCTGGTTGGTGTACCTATTGAGGGCTTTGTAAAATGGGAACAACCTAGCATTCGGTCACTAAATGAATGCTTGTAATTCATTTGGGTTTTCTGTAATTCATTTGGGTTTTCTGCTATGGTATTTCTCTATCCTCCATCAACCCATTTTAATGCCCTATCATTGAATACTCCAAGGGCCTCCCTAGTTAATTTCGGATTCCACATGCATTTGTTTTAATATTTTTATCCCATATGCTCCTCAGAGTCATTTCCCCCCCCCCTTTTTTTCTACATCTTTTATCAACCACTTGAATAACATTTCCATAATCCTGGATGGATTATGGATACTCAGAAGCTTTCTGGTTTTGCACATTGTATTGAAGAAAAATATGCACACTTTCTACATTTGTTATTTGAAGGACTTTTCAGACCTGTCCCAATCTGATCTCTTAGGGAAGTAAAACTCTCAATTCCATTTGAAATGAAAGGGCACTTTTACTACGGAATGCTGATTTCAGTAAAGCAGAATTTAAAATTCCCACACAGCAATACAGAGCTAAAACTCCTTGTTTCCCCAAGTCCTCCCCACTTGGTCCATCTGAATGTAGCTGATGACGGTCCATCCAGCACTGCTGTGATGTTGTGAGAAACTCTGAGGTGTTTGGGCTGGTGAAATTCCACACTCAGGGCAAACGACCTTGAAGATTTCAGCACCAGCATGAACCAGATTCCAAACAGCTCTGTTCTTCCTCAACTGTCAATTGCCACTCCCAATTTCCCGCCATAAAGGTATACAGCAAATTGCCCAGTTGTTCCCCCCTCCCTCGCCCATTGATGACAGAACACCGGCAAGGCGCCAAGCCAAAGCTGGTAGTTCTGACAGACTGTCTTTTCCTGGTCACCTTAACAGATTAACAGATTTGGAAGGGACCTTGTATGTCATCTAGTCCTCTAACTGACCCACCAGCGTGGGGAGGCAGTGAATGCTGTGGTCCTTCTCATGGTGAGATTAAGAAGGGCCTTCTCTATGATGGCTCCCTCCCTGTGGAACATCATCCGTGCACAAATCAAATTGACTTTGATATTCTTTCACAAGGCCCTGAAGAACTGGTTTTGCCAATAGGGCTGGGGACTCCAGAATGGGATGGAGCTTATTGATTGTTATCTCCTGTTTGTTATCACAGGGGGTGAGTGGTCATTGTTTTTTTATTCTTGTAAGCTTCTAGGAGTCACTGAAATGTTATTAAATAAATACATTCCTCAAATAAAACCACATTGAAACACTAAAGTAGACCAGGTAGTCTTGTTCCAGGGTTTCCTCATTGTCAAGCAAAAGGGATGCCTTCTAGAATTTGGATTTACTTTAGAGTGTAGAAATGCTGCTCTACAAAAGTGATGGGAAATTCATGCTATTCTTACTTGGATATGGCCATCAAGTACAGGCAATATTTTTTAGAAGAGAACTTGAAATAACTGGAACATTGAAAGACACTAGAATTCAATAGCTTTGGATTATAACTACAACCTTCAATCTATACAACTCCCCACTATTAAAATAAAAACAATGATCCACCAGATAGTTTTGAAAATCAGCCTCTATTTATTCCCTATTCTATTGAGAGGAAGCACATGAAAAGGTTGAATTAAAAGGAGAGTGGATGCTTCAGTTAGCAGCAATGGTTTCATGGATCCAGTCAACGTATTTGCAGACTTTTGTGTAGACTCCAGGATAGCCAGGCAGAGCACAACCTACTCCCCAGGAGACAATGCCCTGGAGGAACCCATCACAAGCCACTGGACCACCAGAATCCCCCTGCAAGATCAAAAGAAAGAAGAAGGGTTTAGGGAACTGCTGAGGTAGTTTCTCCTTTGACATGTCTGTAATGTCTTTCTCTTTTTACTCTCCATTACACTGTAACCAACTGGCACTTGTCGTTGTAGTATAATGGTAGCATTCCCCCCAGGATTTCTTAATTCCTTTAGTTGCTTCATTTCTCAAAGCACTGTGGTGCTTCATCTTGGATCTGGAGTCTACATCTTTTATTCAGCTCATTGGGGGGGAGGGATGTTTGATTTTAATTACTAAGTGGTACTTATTCTGGTCTCCCGTTTTCATCTCCTGATTGTATTCATATAATTATTTCTCTATTCTTCAGTGACCCTCATCTATTACTAAGCAAAATCTCTCCTCTTGTCATGTGTAATAATACATCCTACTCAAATTGCTGTGGGAAGAGTTTTGGGATGTAAAGTTGATGGCTCAGGATTTGTACTTTCAGCCTTGCAAGGTTCAGTTCATGTAACTTTACAATCAAGTAGAAAGATCATAGTCATGTTTCATATCTGGTCTACCTGGGAAGATCGACAGGTACTGAGAGTAGCAGAAAATCCAGTTTGGCATCGCAGTTGAAGGCACAGGACTAATAATAAGAAAATTTTAGTCCTCCTTTAGAATGACTTTGAACCATTATTCCCTTTCAGTCCTAGATTGGGAAGCTTTTAAAAAACATCCTGGAAGTAAGTACTAGCTAACCATTTCTGAAAATGTTGGAAAGAAAACTACAAGGACTTGCCCATGTAATCATCAGGGTCAAGACTGACTTGAAGGAGTTTAATAATAATAATAAAAACAAGAAGTCAAGTGCTTAGAATTAATGCTGGGATCCTACTTCCTCCATACATAAACAAGATTGGTAATGTGAAAGGAGCTACATTGGAGCCTTATTAATATAGGGCCAGAAATTAGCTAGAAACAGGCCAATTATCTCTAATTACCCTTTTCCACATACATCTTGATACAATAGCTCACCTTTGTGACTTGGCAATCTGGCTGGGGGAGGGGGGCAGGAGGTGGGAACTGGGCCATACAAGTGGTGACCAGCACATGTGTGCAGCTCAACTCACATGAATGGCTGGCTGGCTGGACTGCAAGTTGAGATATGCGTGCATGTGTGTGCATGCTGGCCTGCTGTTCATGCAAGTTGAGCTGTGTGCACATGCATGCTGGCCTGCCTCTCATGCAACTGAGTCCTCAGGGAGAAGGGTGGCATATAAGTCCAATAAAATCAAAATCAAAATCAGCTGGTTCTGAATAGGCCACAACCCAGTAGTGGGCTGCAGCCAGAGACTGGGGATCCCTGCAATAGATATCCATAAAAATATGTAACCACATACAGCCTGTGTTAAGGAAAGCACACCGAATAGCTGGCCAAAATATTCTGTGATTGGAGGGAAATTCTTCAAAATAAGTCTTGCAAATCTTTTTTCAACTATATAGACAACTTTTAAACCATCCATACCTGTCTCCAGTTCAAATAGAAATATGACAAAGATGCTTGTATTCCCTGAGCCAAGACCACTATTAGGCCACTATGCCCCATCCTAAACAGCTGCAAAACACACTAAATCAATGATGTCTATGACATCTTCTCACAGTTCTCTGTCCCCTACTGGTCAGAATATATGCATATCTGTTACGGCATAAATGTGTCATTTGTAAACTGCCCAAAGTCACTTAGGTGAGATGGACAGTATAGAATCTCTAGCAATACGATTCCCTTCGATTCCTCATAGGAAAAATAAATGAATAGGAAGATCTAATACAATATGACAAACTGGACCATTTGGCTTCCAACATAGTAGAATACTATAAAAACTCGGCTTCTGAACAAATGGAAAATGGTTCTAGCTACGAGATGCAAATTTCACCTTCAAACACAGCTTGTTTTCTGATTCTTAGCATGTGTTTTTCTCTAAAGAAAAAAGAAAATGGGTGAAAATGCCAACTACGTACAGGTAAACTGTGAAGATCAAACAATTTTCACATATTATATATAATCCCTTATAACTGGGTGGCTGTTTTCAAACAAACTTGAGTATGTCTATTCTGTTTTGTTTGTACCGATGGTCAGAAGGCAAGTGTCCTCACCTGGCAAGAATCTTTGCCACCCTCTAGATATCCAACACAGACCATGTTTTCACTAATTTGTCCTGGGTAAGCAGCTTTACATTCCTCATCACTTAGGATTGGAGCATAAAGGCACTGCAGGAAATCAGGGTAGTTTACTAGATGGAAACACAAAGGAAAAAATAAGGAAGGTAAGAAGTGAGCAACATTCATGAAAATGTGTGCCTTATATTAACATTTGTAGTCTTAAAAGATGCTATTCGACCCTTTCTGGTTAAAAGAATAGCAGCAATCCTGGAATTCTAGACCAGTAAAAGCAACTGTCTGAGATGAAGTATCCAATTAAATATATCAAAAATGTTTGAAAATTCCCATAATAAAAGGAAAAGTGGAATTGGATGCACCTTCATCTTCAGTGCTCTAAAACCATCCAAACCAGCATTTATATGCTTAAGTTGATTCAAGGCTTTATCCAAGGAAATTTTCCTTTTTAATGTTAGGGTTTAAAATTGGAATTTCAAAATAAGGACAAGTTGCCCCTGGGCATATCTATCCCTGTGAATATTTAAAGCATAGAGTGATTCAACAGTGATTGGGAAAAACATTTCTAGATTTAGAAAGTGTCGTTTGCTGAAAACAGACTCTAGCAATTACAGTTCTTCAGTTATGTACCTGGGAGTCAGAGTGAGTTAACCAATACTCACCACCTTCACTGAGAGTGTTACCCCATCCTGAGACAAGGCAGTAGGTGCCAACAGCTGGACATCCGTAGCCAAGGGTGATGGGTGCGACACTTTTGGAAAGTTCAGCTGGTTTCACCAATTTGATGAGCATGATGTCATGATCCAAGAGCCAAGAGTTGTAGCTTGGATGGACAATTATTTTTTCAGCCCTGATAATCTGTTCATCTCCTTCTGGGTTCCTAATATTGTATGCTCCCAGCTTCACACTGAGGATTCTATAAAATCAAGAATGCAATTCTACATTGGTTGCACTATGCAGAGTTTAATCGCAAGCTTAGCAACAGTTGTATTCTTCATATCAAAGAAGAAGTCAATGATTTCTTTAGCAAGAGCTCAGATTTGAAATGGAAATGTTCCCATTGTTCAAAATCAATATCAATTTCCATAAATGCAGTTGAATTAGGGATGTATCTGCCAGAATTAGGGTTGTGTCTGAACACTCTTACGTTCATTTTATTCCATAAATGCTGGCATCAGACTATCTTTGCTTATCTTTGCTGAACTTTGCTTATCCTAATGAAATTATAAACGAATTATGCCTAAAAAAACCCACATGAAGAAAATACCTGTGTTAAAGCCATATTAAAAGCAAAGAAATCTACCTTTAAAAATGTGGTGAGGCATTTTTTTAACAGTTACTTAATTGAATGGAAGAAGCATTATTGTGAGCAGCAGTAGTACTCAGATCTTTACAAGCCACAACTTGATACCAAATCAGTTTGATATCAAGACAAGGAAGGTGGACACTCTTGCCCAGAAGAGATTGACTTCTAGTTCATTGCAGCATATTGATGGAAAAAAGAGATGCAAGAATTTGAACCTCAACTGCACTATCAATCAATCTTGTATTTAATTCATAGCAGTCACTACTATTTTTTTTCCTAATGGCTTCTTAAGCTTTCTTTTTAACCGCAACACCTGAGCTTTCATAATCCTTGAAAGATCTTGACTAGCTAGTCAAGAGAAGTCAAAGTTCAAACACACATTAAGTCCCCATGTATTGCAAATAAAAGTTGGTGAGACTTCACCCACGCTGCAATATTGCTTTGTAACGGGGACAATAAAGTAGGTACTGTTAAGTTTGCATGGAGAGACAAGACGCGGAGTGCTTCAGCTCTTTTTTATTGTGACTTTCAGCTCAGAACGGACCCGAATGTCTCAGCCGCAGCAGCTATTTATAGCTGGCTGCCACGGCTGCCAGCCAATCAGAGTGCAGGGTTTTCCCGCACTTTTGCAACTAATGATTTCAAACACTTTACAACAACAACCAATCATTTCAAACTCTGCATACATAACACCCCTCCCCACTAGGTTTGGTCCATACTCAAACCCCATCTATCTAATATACTCTTGTAAATAGGTGGGGCTCTTGCGGGTACATTGAGACCTGTGTGGTTCAGGTGTTTTGGGAATCTCACCTTGTGAGGAAGGAAATGTATCTGCCAACATTCCCTTATTAGGATTTCTTGTACTGGTAGAACCTGTTTGGTTACTACAACCTGGTCTCTCCTCCCAATCTATTTCCAACCCAGTGTTATCCTCTAAGTCTGGTAATGATATGCAATCCTCCATTTGTAAAGATGGTTGTTGGGACTGTGACAGGGTTTGGGATGGTTCCTGTCGTGTTAGCTCATTACACATGGGGTTGATTCTTACTTGCTCATTACCTCCATTATCTCCCCTTCCCCTAGAAAAGGCTGTGGGGATGAAGTCCAGAGAGGAGCAAGGGCGATGCTCCAGAGGCAGTCTGGACCATAACTGGTCTATGTGCCTACTCCACAAGGCACCATCCTCAGTTTGAACCCTGTAAGACCTGGGGCCTGTAACCTGGGTTATCTCTGCAGGAATCCACAATGGGTCACCTACAAGGTTTTTAGCATAAACAAAATCACCCACGGAGAATTGGCGAGTTTTGCTAGTGGAATCTAATGGTGCGTTGGGTGCGTAAGTCCAGGGTAGACCTGAGTTTTCTACCCATCAAAAGCTCGGCTGGAGTTAAATTAGTGGATGGGTTAGAGAGTGATGTGTTGGATACTGCGTAGTTTTTCAACTTTCTCAGTGATGTCCCCTGGACCCAATTGTTGGAGTTTCTCTTTAGTAAAACGTACCATGCGTTCAACCCGGCCGTTAGTCGAAGGATGCCCAGGGGCTGTGAGGGTGTCTGATACCCTGTTGTGCTAGATATGATTCAAAAGGTTGGCAGTAAATTGAGGACCATTGTCAGAAACAATAACATCAGGTAACCCATGAGTTACAAAAGTTTCTTAAGCTGTTTGATAACAGCGTCTGCTGTGGTGGAGGCCATAGGAATAACCTCCAACCATCTGGAGTATGCATCTACCACAATAAGGAAAGTGTGCCCTCTGGTAGGGCCAGCAAAATCAATATGAATCCTGGACCATGGACCCTTAGGACATTCCCATTCCTGTTTGGGGGCGAGAGGAGGTGCAGGCCTGACTTTTTGACAGTTTGGACAGATGCAACCCAGTTTTCTACCATTTTGTCTATACCTGGCCACCATACATAACTCCAGGCCAATCCCTTCATTCTGACAATACCCGGGTGACCCTCATGTAACATTTCCAAAACCTCTTTTTGAAGTTTTGCAGGAATAACCACTCTGTTACCCCACAGAATACATCCCCCTAAGACAGATAATTCAGTTTGTCTAGATTTGAAAGGTTGGGAAACCTGAGGTAGATCTTGAAGTGGCCAACCTTTTTTAACCCAGCCCACAACAGGAGCCAATAAAGTGTCTTTGGCAGTCTCTCTGGCAATTTCAGCAGCATGGACTGGAAGCTTGGCAACAGTCTCTAGAAAAAAGGTGTAAGTTTCAGGAGCAGGGTCCTCAGTGCGTAAAGGAAGTGGGCAGCGACTCAAAGCATCTGCGTGCCCAATGTCCTTTCCAGGTCTATGGATAAGTTTATATGAATAAGCAGCAAGGAATTCAGTCCATCTCAGCATTCTGGGTGACAGAATGACTGGCGTTGGTCTATCTCCTGCCACAATTCCCAAAAGTGGTTTGTGATCTGTGACAATGGTGAATCTTCTTCCATAGACGTATTCGTGGAACTTCTTGACTGCTGCAACAATTGCCAAAGCTTCTTTGTCCAGTTGACTGTAGTTCCTCTCTGCTTTAGTTAAAGTGCGAGAGTAAAAGCAATGGGAGCTTCCCTCCACTGGGAAGCCTGTGGCTCAGCACTCCCCACTCCAAAGGGGATGCATCACAAGTTAATACTACAGGTAAATTCTCAGAAAACTGTATCAATACACAATCAGAAGTAATTAGTCTCTTGATATTGTTAAATGCAGTTTCTTCTTTTCTGCCCCAAACCCATGCAGATTTTTTATCCAGTAATCTATGTAAGGGTTCTGCAGTGGTTGCTTTCTGAGGTAAAAACATATGGTAGAAATTAACAAGTCCCAGGAATGCTTGCAAGTCAGTTTTGCATTTTGGTCTGGGGGCTTCTTTGATTGCCTGGACTTTGGCTTCTGTGGGGCAGATGCCCTGTTTATCAATCATATATCCCAAGAATTCTACTTTGTCAGTTCTTAGTGTACACTTTTCTTTTTTTACTTTTAACCCTGCTTTTTTGAACCTGGTCAGAACTTCTCTGAGTTTCTCATGTGTCATTTTCAGCAGAGATTAAAACGTCATCAAAATAAGGCACCACCCCAGGTAACCCTTGTAGCATCCTCTCCATAAGGCTTTGAAATATACCTGGTGCCACACTTACTCTGAATTGTAACCTCTTGCATTTGAATGCACCCCGATGGGTTACAATGGTTTGAGCTTCTGCAGTTAAATCGTCTACTGTTAACTGCTGGTATGAGAGAATGTAATAAATGATGAACCACTGGAACCGGATATGCGCTCTGTTGTAGCGCATGGTTTAATGTCCCCTTGTAATCCCCACAGATTCTCACAGAACCATCAGCCTTGACTGGCGTGACTATGGGTGTCTCCCACCTGGAGTGGTCTGTGGGCTCTAGTACCCCTTGGGCTATTAGTTTATCTAATTGTTCATCGATTTTTTCCTTCAAGGCAAATGGTACCCTCCTGGGTTTTAAACGGATTGGTTGTACCTTGGGATCTAGGTTAAAAGTGATAGGGGTCCCCAAGTACTTGCCTAATCTGTCGCTGAAGACCTCTGGAAACTCAGACTTCAATGATTCTTCCCAATCAGTGTTGCTCACGTGATTGATGCCAGTTACGATGCCCAGTGGGTTGAACCACTCCAGTCCCAGCAAACTTGGGCAATCTTTATCTACGATGGTCAGTGGTAGGCTTGATGTGGCCTTTGAATTTCACGTTGAATTCTCTTGTTCCAACTACTGGAATCTTGTTCCCTTGGTAGTCTTTAAGAGTTAGTGCTTGTTTTTTGAAATGACACTTTTGAATGTCTGGTATTAGTCTTTGAATAGTGTCCCATAACACCATGGATAGGTATGAACCTGAGTCCACTTCCATTTGGCAAGGTCTTCCCTCAATAAGTACCTTGACACACTTCCATTATTTAATGAAGAGGAATGACCAATAGTTACTGTTTGATGAGTTTCATTTTTTCCATTTGCTTCTGTGCTGCGCCCCATTTTCTCGCTGGTGTTGTTTGGTTTGACTTCTCTGTTTTTGTTGTTTGCAACA
Source organism: Naja naja (assembly GCA_009733165.1). Lineage (NCBI taxonomy): Eukaryota > Metazoa > Chordata > Lepidosauria > Squamata > Elapidae > Naja > Naja naja. The sequence continues at coordinate 198,886,853 of CM019149.1, forward strand.
AACTTCCTTCTGTTTGGTGGAGTTGTGGATGATTTGCAGACTCTTGCAATGTGCTCTCTTTTTTCCCCACGGAGGCAAATGGCATCCAGGAATTTGCATTCAGTGCAGGGGTGGTTTCCCCCACAACCTATGCAATGGAAATCTCGCCTCTTTCTTCCCAGGTCATTGCGTTTCTGCTCCATTCTGAGTCTGTTAATTCCTTCTTCTTCTCCACTGTATTCTGACTCAGATTCAAGTTCATCAAAATGAGTTGTGGTGGTCTTTTCACCATCAGAATGGCCAGTAGTCTTGTTCATCTTTCTCATGGCTGCTGCTGAGGTTTTGGTGGCTTCTGCTGAGGTTGCTTCATCTATGGCTTCTTTCAGCGTAATTTTTGGTTTCATAAGTAATTTGCTCTGCAAGACCTTGTCTTTAAGGCCCAATACAAAATGATCGCGCATGGCCTCTTCTAAAACGCTGAATTCGCACCCCAATGTTCCTTAAACTTGCCACGAAGTCACTGATGCTTTCGTCTTCTCCCTGATCGCGGCGATAAAACGTGTGTCTCCTAATGAGGCACAATACTTGGGGCGTGTAGTGTGCCCTTAAAAGTCTTTCCAGATCAGACCATGACATTACCTTCACGTCTGCTGGGGCAGCCACTGCCTTCACCATCTTGAAGACTGCAGGACCGCAATAAGTAAGAAAAACCGCTCTCTTCTATTGCTCAGAAATGGAGACCAGATCGTTTCCTTCTAAATACATCTGAAACCGATCTGCATACGACTCCCAGTCTTCATTCTTTGGATCGAACGGGGCTGGGGGGGTGTTCAGCGCAGCCATCTTGCTCTTCTGCGTTCCACGTTGCCTTCTCCTTGGGAAAATCCCACCTTCGTCACCAGTGTTAAGTTTGCATGGAGAGACAAGATGCGGAGTGCTTCAGCTCTTTTTTATTGTGACTTTCAGCTCAGAACGGACCCGAATGGCTCAGCCACAGCAGCTATTTATAGCCGGCTGCCGTGGCTGCCAGCCAATCAGAGTGCAGGGTTTTCCTGCACTTTTACAACTAATGATTTCAAACACTTTACAACAACAACCAATCATTTCAAACTCTGCATACATAACTGGTACAATTTTTGCTGTTTTTCAAATTCATGATCACAGGAGAAGTACATTTTTAAAACTTGTAAACAACTACAATATAAGGTTTAAATAATGTTTTGCTGTAATACTAAGTAATTATTAATGTAAGAACTCAAAGTAGGAATCTTAGTTTTTAAAGTTAGCTACTTGTTTCTAATGTTCTACCAAACATTACTGTTCAGTACTTAGGCCCTACAGCCCTCTTAAGGTACGACAAAACAGAAAAACATATTTATTTGATAGATGGTGGAAAGCTTCAGAATGTTACTAGCTTGTTGTAATTCTAGGATGTGTCATTACCTCCTTTTCTTAACCAAAAAGTACTTCCTGCTTGCTACATTTGAATCCTGGGTCAGTTCACTGTCTGAAAAATCTGAACAGAACTGTGCGACCATAATCTATCATTGTGGCCGTCCAGGGGTGGGATTCTACCGGTTCGGACTGGTTTGGTCGAACCGGATGTTAAAGTTACAGCTGGTTCACTGAACCGGTATTTCAACTGACTGGCTGGCCCCGCCACTCCCACCCCACCCCTCCCAGGTGTCTCCATGTGGCCCGTTTTTGATGAAGGTAAGTGCAGGGTCCACGCAGAGGCTCTGGGAGGAGGAAAAATGGGCCTCCTGGAAGTCCAGAAACAGGCCTGTTTCCGGCTTCTGGTGAGCCTCCAGAAGCCGGGGAAAGCTGTTTTCGTCCTCCCAGAGACCCAGGGGAGGCCTTTGGACCCTTGGGAGAGTGAAAATGCCCTCCCTGGGCTCTGGTGGCCTAATAGAAGCTGGAAACAGGAAGTTCCAGTAGGCCCGCCCACCATGGCCACCCCCACCTAGCAACCAGGTAGTGAACCCCATTGCTGGGATTTTTGAATCCCACCCCTGCGGCCATCTTGAAAAAAAATGTGCCTTTTGAATTAATAGCCGTGAGTTGTGACTTTCAGATAACGAATAAGATTAGCAAACTGAGAAAGAAATGGAAGGAAACCTGTCTCCAGAAGTGCTTTTTATGCAATCTTTTTATTACTTTACCACTTAACTGTCATTGATTCATTTAAGTCATTTACTTATTACCATCTTAGTGTAGCCAGTTATCCTAGGATAGGCAGCTGTTTTGATATTAGAGATGAGGAATTTTCTCTGCTTTAGCACTGTTTTAACAACGAAAACAACAGGCTAAAAAATGAATAAAAGGATCAAAACTTGGTGAGATTTTTTTTCTATGTAAAGATGATTCATATTACAATTATTAGCACATTTTTAGCTTCCCTGGCTTAAAGACATCTTCTTTTTAACCAGAAGTTGCTTTAATAATAATAATGATAAATGATAAATAATAATATAAAATACTCACGATTTGAAGCAATGAGCAGCTGAAAGGACCCATTGGTCATGGATAAGGGAACCACCACAGATATGGTAGCCAATATTGAGTGAAACCTGATACGGGACAGAATTTCTCCGACAGGTATAACCTCCAACAATCTTGTCATCCTCATCCTCATTCAAGGGGGCAGCAACTAATAAGAAACGGAACATCAACATGTAGAGCTAGCATGCCAAATAGAGTACATGTCTGAAGGCACAGGGGCCAGTTATAGAGGGAAAGCACAACTCCACTGTTTTTCTACATATCATAGCCGTTTGTACAGGTAGTCCCCAACTTTCAACCACAACCGAGCCCAAAATTTCCCTTGCTAAGCAAACCAGTCACTAAGTAAATTTTACTCCATTTTACAACCTCTCTTGTCACAGTTGTTAAGTGAATTGCTGCAGTGGTAGCACGCTGGTTAAAATGCAGTACTGCAGGCTACTTCTGCTGACTTCCAGTTGCCAGCAGTTCTGCAGTTAATCTCACCAGCTCGAGGTTGACTCAGCCTTCCATCCTTCCGAGGTTGGTAAAATGAGGACCCAGTTTGTTGGGGGCAATAGGCTAACTCTGTAAAGCCACTTAGAGAGGACTGTAAAGCACTGGGAAGTGGTATATAAGTCTAAGTGCTGTTGCTATTTCTTAAGTTAGTGATATAGTTGTTAAGTGAATCTGGCTTCCCCATTGATTTTGCTTGTCAGAAAATTGCAAAAGCTGATCAGATGACTCCAGGACACAGCAATCATCATGAAAACATGCCAAATGCCAAGAGTCCAAATTCTGATCATGTTACCATGAGGATGTTCCAATGGTCGTAAGTCATTTTTTTTCAATGTTGTAACTTGGACGGTCACAAAACAAATGGTTGTAAGTCAAGGACTACCTCTATTGCAACTGCTGATTTCCTATTTCTCTTATTTATTCATTCATTGGCCATGATTTATATACTAACCACCAGGGGTGGGATTAAATTTTTTTTAACAACCAGTGCTGTGGGAGTGGCTAGGGGGCATGGCCATGTGACTGAGTGGGCGTGGCTTCTCTTTTTTTGCAGCAAACATCCCCCCCTCCTGGTTTTTTTTTCCTCCTGGGCCTCAGGGAAGCTTCCTGGGGTAGGGGCAGTTTTGCTCCCAGGAAGCTTCTCTGGGGCCCAGGAAGGCAAAAAACGGAGCATGGGGGGCTCACAGCACACACACCCTTGCCCTCCCCTGCACCCCTTTTTGCCTTCTGGGCCTCGGGGAAGCCTCCTGGGTGAAGCAGTAAGACAGCGAGGGGGATCCTGGCACACCTGATTGTCAGAACAGCTGATCGTCGGGAGGGGAAAAAAGAAATACCTTAAGGACTGACTGGGCGGGGAGGGGAGGGGCAGGCAGAGAGGGATGGGGCCAGCCAGGGACACGATTTGTGCAGAATCATAACTACTGGTTCTATAGAACTGGTCCGAACCGGTAGAATCCCATCCCTGCTAGCCACTCCCAACATCCTTGATGGCATGGAAAAAAACAATAGCAGAAAAGAGGCATCTTACAAAATACCTATACCTGACATATAAAAGCAACATTAAAGCATAACTAAAGATAATTGACAATAATCAACACCAAGTATCAAATGCCTATTTAAAAAGCAGTGATTTCCCAGATGCCACTAATGGAAAGGTCAAGTACATCTCTGGAGGTATCTTTTCCCCTAATTTGGGGCAGGGGTGGGATTCAAAAATCCCAGAAACCAGTTTGCTGCCCGGTTGCTGGGTGGACGTGGCCATGGTGAGCATGGCTTACTGGAACTTCCTGTTTCCGGCTTCCAGTGGGCCTCCAGAGCCCGGGGGAGGCTGTTTTCACCCTCCCAAGGGTCCAGAGGCTTCCCCTGGACCTCTGGGAGGGCAAAATCGGCCTCCCCTGGGCTCTGGAGGCCCACCGGAAGCCAGAAACAGGCCTGTTTTGTGACTTCTGGTACTTCCGGGAGGGCTGTTTTTTGCCCTCCCAAGGGTCCGCAGGCATCTCCCCAGCCTTTATGAGGGCAAAAACAGCCTCCCCTGGGCTCTGGAGGCCCTCCAGTAGCTGGAAACAGGCCCGTTTCCAGACTTCTGGAAGGCCCGTTTTTCCCCCTCCCAGAGCCTCCACTCAGACCCTGCACTCATCTACATTGCATGGAGACTCCTGGGAGGGGTGGGGTAGGGTGGGTGGGGCCAGCCGGTCAGTTGAAATATCACTTCGGTGAATCAGCTGAACTATAACATCCGGTTTGCCCGAACTGGTCCAAACCGGTAGAATTCCACCCCTGATTTGGGGGCACTATGGAGAAGGCCTGTCTTCTAATCCACAGGCCTCTTGCTTCTTACTTCAAATTGAGAGCCCAAAGTACAGGTAGCCCTGAACTTTGACGACAATTAAGCCCCAAATTTTTGTTGCTAAGCAAGACATTTGTTAAGTGAATTTTGTCCCATTTAACAACCTTTCTTGCCACAATTGTTTAGTGTTTGTTTACTGCAACTGTTGTGTTAGTAACACAACTGTTAAGTGAATATGGCTTTCCCATGATTCAACTTGAACGAAGTGATCCCATACTCATGGTCACTGCAAACATTATAAATATGAGTCAATTGCCAAGCTTTTGAATCTTGATTGTGTGACCATGGGATGCTACAAAGGTCTTAAGTGTGAAAAACGGTCATAAATCACTTTTTTCAGTGCCTTTGTAACTTCAAAGGGCTATATGGTCTGTTGTAAGTCAAAGACTATCTGTTCCTGCCTCCAGTATTCCTAATTTATGAAGCCTAAATCCAAATATATTGATGATAAACTGTGGTCTGTGCTTTCTCAGCATGTAGGTAGGTACTTCACCAGCCATGTAGTCCTGGGTGACCTTGGGGAGAAGGTCAAAAAAGTAAAAGGGGGGCAGATAACACAATTTTGGCAGTCCTCAGTACTTTTATATAGTAGATTGAAATATAAATATTTTTTATTAAATACTGCAAATTTTAAAAGAATAATTTTGACAGAGAAAAGTAAGGAAACTAAAGAAAAGTAATAAATAAGTGGCGAAAGCTGCAGAGAAAGAAACAGACAAAAAGAAAGAAAGAAAACAGGGCACAGGAGAAGAGGGAAGAGTTTAACTTACAAAAAATCCCTTTACAGTGGCTTCCAATCATCTTAGCAACAGTTAAAATTACATTGATATTTTATCCTCTCTCTCTAAAGTTACAACATATTTTCCTTCTTTCCATCATCTGAACTCTGTAATCATAAAACCTTTCTATGCATCACAAGTTCATTTTTTCTTTTTTAGCAAAAAGTCCATAAGGGGTTTTAGATCACGAATAGATGCTGCAGTTATTGTCCCTCAATTCCCGGCTGTCAAATAACAAGTCAACCACAAGACTATTTAATTCCCAGGGTTCTTCTCACAAGGAGCAGCTGGCTAGAGTGAAAGTGGACAAACATGTGGTCTCTCCTTGTCCAGAGAAACTCCACCAGGCAGAATTGGCCATCTGATCTCTGGTCACCACCACAATGGCATTTCTGCTTCTTCAGAGTCATCTTAGTCCACCATGAAGCTCTTCCAAAAGCCCCCATCTTGATTTTTTGATCCCCCTTGCAGACATCTCTGCATGTACTGGTAGTCCTCAATATACTAATGGAGCTACCACTACACTTGTATGTCACAATAGCTGTTAAGCAGAATGTCCTCACTTAATAATCATCCCCCTCCCCAGTTTCCCTGATGCAGCTATTAAATGAATGTGTGGGTCATTAAGCAGAGCAGGGATACCTAATGGAAGGGGGAAGCCTAGCACAGACCCAGGTTCATTTACCTCAGGCTTCCCAAAGCCTCCACCACTCCCTGAGACATCCCATGCTCCCTTTCCTGTCGCTTGGGTCCCCACGAGTCTTTTCCCACTCCCACTGGGTCCCCACAGGCCTTAGGCCCAATTCCCACCCTACCAAGCCAAACACCCACCTCATCATTTACCTTTTGAAGAACCCTGAAGCCTTCAAGAGCAGTGGAACATCAGATCCCTTCATCACACAGCCATGTATGCGATTCTGAAGCAGCAGCAACAATATTACAGCTGCCAGAATGCAGTTTGGCAGCTGGAAACATGGCAGTCCTTTCCAGAATCATGCCATGCAGCCGAGGGATAAAGCAGAAACCATTTGGTTTCCAAAAAGTTGTGCAGACAGCATTAATGAAGCAGAATGGGATGCTTTCTCCCTCGGCCTCATGTCATGGGGCAATTCTGGAAGCGGCCACCATGTTTCCAGTGGCTGAACTGCATTCTGGTTTTGCCACTTTTCTGGAATTGCACCAGGCAGCCAAAGGATATACCGCTCTCTTTTGCTGCCTTCCATGGTCTGCACAGCACTGCAGAAGCTTTCTGCAGCCTTCAGGAATTTCCTGCAGTACTATGCAGACCTTGTTAAGGCAAGCAAAATGGAGCAGTTTGTCCCCTGGCTGCTACTTTGTCCCATCCATAAAATGGCAGCCACTTTGAGGTTATTGCAGTGTGTCCCAGGAACAAACATCTCAATTTGCTGCCTCAATGAGATCTGCACAGCACTGCAGAAAGTTTTTGAAAGCTTCCATGCGGTCCAGGGATGTGTGGCCTGATCTTCCGTAATGTGTGGTCCAGATATCTTCAAAAGGCAAGTGTGTGAAAAGAGGTGGGCATTTAGGGAACAAGCCAAAATGCTTTGGGATCCTGGCAAGATGGGATGGGGGGAGAGAGGCGAGGAAGTGCTGTAGCACTTGTTTGTAAGGGAAAATGATCATGGGCTGCTGCAGCAGCCATAACTTTGAAACAGGGTCTTATGTAACTTGGGGTGAGGAGGAACTGTCTGTCACAACTCAACTTGGCAGTTACCATTCATATCTCAAAGATTACCTGTATGCATATGTACATCTGCAATATATGATATTTTTTTCTTTTCTTTTATGTATACTGAGAGTATTTGCACCAAGACAAATTCCTTGTGTGTCCAACCACACTTGACCAATAAAGAATTCTATTCTATTCTATATGTCAAAAGAAATAATACACAGCTAAACACTTACATATGCACATATAAAAATAGAACTTCAGAGAGAATAATTCTAGGTCTTAAACTAAGTCCCAAATATTCTAGCACTCTATGAATTTTTATTTATTCTGTAAGGAGGAATTATACTTAATATGCTAGCATCACTCACAGTATAAAATTATACATTTTAGTTCATAGATCAGAAAGTACCATGTTTCTCTGAAAATAAGACCAGGTCTTATATTAATTTTTGCTACAAAAGATGCATTAGGGCTTATTTTCAGGGAAATATAGCTCTAAATGCATCCGTCTGACTGACAATCTTAACTGGAGCTTATTTTCGGGGTAGGGCTTATATTACGAGCACTCTGGAAAAATCATGATAGGGCATATTTTCCAGCTGGGTCTTATTTTCACGGAAACAGGGTACCTCTTTGAACTGGTTTAGTTTTTAAAATATACCACCCAAACCAGAAGCATCGGGGAGCAAGAGAGGGAAGGGAAGTGAGATTGATGAAATGACTGCCTCATTGTTACAACACAAACTTCACCCCTTTTGAATATTCATTGAGATGTACCCAAATATGTACAAAAGGAATGGAGGTTGTATCATGATGGCTTGAATTTGTGTTATCATTTGGATGAACACATCAAGACTTGTGACAGCCAGTTTGGGGCAGCGGTTAATGCATCAGGGTAGAAAATGGGAGACTGTGAGTTCCAGTCCTGCTTTGGCCTAAAGCCACCTGGATGACCTTGAGCCAGTCACTCTCTTAGCCCTAGGAAGGAGGCAATGGCAAACCATTTCTCAAAAATCCTGCCAATAAAACTGAAGGGATGTCTTTACCCAGTTGCCAGGAATTAAGACTTGTTTGAAGGAATACACACACAGACACACAGACACACAGAGGATTCTGAAGTTGCATCTGATCTTAACCCTATTCTCACAATGAAACTCCATTCCCACTTCAAATAAAGGATAGGGCCCACTAAATTTGCTAAAGAAAAGAGGGACTGAGATGGAAATATAAAAGCCATGAGGAAAACCAGGACAGGCAACATACATATACCGTGTTTCCCCAAAAATAAGACACTGTCTTATATTTTTTGGCTCCCAAAACACACTAGGTCTTATTTTGGGGTAGGTCTTATATATTTATGGTGCCAAATAGTGGGTGTGAGTGTGTGTGTGTGGGGTGTTTCGCGGGTGCATGGTTGCTCCCTGAAAAGTCTTCCTGGAACTGGAGCACTAGGTCTTATTTTCGGGGTAGGTCTTATATTAGGGCAGGTTTAGAAAATAGTGCTAGGTCTTACTTTCGGGGTAGGTCTTATTTTCGGGGAAACACGGTAGAAACTCAACCCCAACAATACCAAAATGAAAATATAAAACTTGATTTATTCTCAGGTAAATTCTAAAAGGATTAGAAGACAGATTTGTAACTAAGTATATCTAGATAGATTGCCAGTAGATTTTACCCAAAGTAATAGTTCTGACCCTAGGACAGTGCAACTGTCATAAATGCATGTGAGTTGCCAAGCACCTGGATTTTGATCACATGACCAAGGGGCTGCTGCAACAATCATAAGTGTGAAAAAACAGTTGTAAGGCACATTTTTCAGTGCTATGGTAACTTTGAACGGTCATTAAACAAATGGTTGTACTTAGAGGACTACCTGTACCAAGCAAATCTAGGGTTCTCTCTTAAGTCAGACATCCAAGCAATTTAATTTAAAATGAATCCAAAGGAATTTCACAATGACCGTTTTGTTTCTTGAGGGAGGTTTCTGTGTCTTTTTTTGCTACAGAAAACCATCTCTTTGTAAGTCATAGTAGACACAATACAAGTTAGAAAAGTGTGCAAAAGCGAAACGTTTCATACGTTAGGTTTGAAACAATACCTCTTTCATTTTACTGTTTTGCTGCATATGTCCACTACAGTATAAAAGACAGTACAAAGTCAAATATGTGTTTTAAACTCACCTGCTGCTCCAAGGAAGGCGAAGATCCACAGCACTTTCATTTTGTATCTTGGTGTCACACAAATCTGAGTGGGACTTTCCAAAGGACTCTCTCCCTCTTTATACTCTTCTTGGGAGTTTTATCTCTTCAGTCCAAGGCCCACCAGCTCCCCACTTCCCAGGGTCTTGCACAATTACACAGCTCCACATATGCTTAAGGTGATAGCATTATTCCACGTGGCTTAAGTCTAAAGGGAAGCACTTGTAGCAATGGAAAAGACAGGCAGGTGCTTCAATGCCATTCAGCTTGCATGCTAGGTCTTGCCTTGATACTCTTCCTGCCTTCTTGAACGGTTATGAAACCTTTCAAACATCTTTGTTTTGCAAGATCTGGGCCACAGTTAATCCTAGAAAACTTTTCAGAGACAGAAGGCAAAGACATGGCTGCCAAAACGCAGCTCTCTTCTCAACTTGGGCCAGACTCAACAGACTACAGGAAATCTTCCCATATTTATGTCAGAATACATGTTACACTGAAGAACCATTGCTTTTTGTTGTTGTTTGTTTGCTCTACACTAAATACACCATGGAAGAGACTTTTGACAGATTGCTCTAGTTATTGTCCTGATTTAGGAAGTATTCCAGCAGGTATCCCTGTTTGACAAGTCCATCTTGATTTTGGGATGGTTGTCCTACTAGAATCACCTCCCAGACAAAAAAACCTGGATTTGATTGCATAATGTGAAAGTTCTGTCCAATTAGTGTCTTCTCCATCTGCAACAGCATCATGACAGCCATCTGAAAAACAAGCATCATCCACCTACAATTCATAGGATTCTTCTGGTTTTCCATAGGTAATTTGTCTGCCCCCCAAATTTCCTGATCTTGTCCTCACATATGATGGAGGGAGGAAATATGGGCATGGCCAGCAGCACAATTCACAGGAAATGGAGACCTATTGTAGTCTGAGGCTTGAATGACGGGTTAAAGAACAGTTAAGTGATTGTCAACTTTCAGTATCTTAATTCCCACTAAGAGAATTTAGAACCACTGTGCTTTATTCAAGGATGTGATTTCTACATCCCTTGATGTATTGATTACTTATGGTAAGCGTTAGTATATATTGCATGCAAATAAAACAGTGTTTTATTCACAAATTTATATGTAATTAACATTAAGAACCAATTTGGTGTTAGTGGCATTAGGCTAGAACCCAGGAGACTATGGGTTATAGTCCTGTTTAGGCATAAGCTGGGTGACCTTGGGCCAGTTCCTCTTTCTCAGCCTTTAGAAGGAGACAATGGTGAGCTACTTCTGAAAAAAAAACTTGCCAAGAAAACTCCATGGACTTATCCAGGCAGAAGACATGACCAGGATTAAACATGTTTGAATGGAATAATTGGGGTAGGTCTGGATGGAGATAGCAGGGTAAAATAGAAAAGGGTAGGGTTGGGGAAGGGGACAATAGGCAATGGAACAAAACTGATTTTTACTATAGATGTAATTTTAGATGCTGACCTGAGAGAGAAAACTTTACAAATACTGTGTTCTTTTCTTCACACAGTAGCTGAAGCACTCTAGGCAGACTCTTCTGTTTAAAGAGTATCCTGTATAAGAATAAAAATTGCACAACTGTTATGCTAGATTATTAGCTTCACTCAGACAACAGACTCAGATTTGCTATGCATCATGCTACTGAGATTGGACACCCCTACACTAGTGAAGTGAAGGAAAGATGCTACTTCTGCAAAACAAAGGACACTAGACAAAATACCATGGTCAGCATATCCAATTCTGGGACTGGAGAATACAGAACAAACCAGGGATTAGATAATATTTAGGTCAAGAGTTTTATTAGGATTAGAAAAGAGATGGCAGGAGAAGGAAACATCTGGCTGTCTAGAAGATGCTATTGTAGAAAGCATAGGTAGCTCACCCCACCCTATATTTGCAAGGATCCCTGTGGATTCTCAGAAATTATTTGCTGACCTGTTTGGTTCCTTCCATCTCTTTTTCTGCTGTCCTCCTTCTCTTCGGGTAGACAGAGAAAGTCATGGTTCAGGTACACCTGCAGAAAAATATTGGTACAAACAAAATACTTAATCATCAAAACATCATATGGGGTTAGGTTGTTTGGTTTTAGTATTGGATACTATTTTAATTGCAGAAGTGTTTGGGTGTTCAAATCAGTGGGCTTGTTTAGACATACAATTTTTAATTGTTTAAAAACTACTGCAGACCAGAAATTACACTTTTATTTTCCATATTATTATCCAGAATAGGGTATTATCTTTGAATCTCATTGCCAAATTACCAGCCTTTCTTCAATCTACTATCTTGGCAGACAACTATCCCATATAAAATGCACTGTCCCCACTGGCAATCCCTCACGTGCCACTGATTTGGCTGCTTGCCAAATGGTAGTGCCATGATTTCACTAGTGTGGGAGCATTAAGCAAAGTGATTGGTTAAATCACCCTCTCTTGCTGCTCTCCTGCTTTCCCCAACCAGTAAGATAATGAATCAGGTGGCTGACGTGCCTTGGGTACCATCACAGAAGAAGGCACCTGTTTAAACAGGGGAGTTTCTGCAGTAAATCAAGTAAGCAGGTTCTTTCAAAACCCAGTAGCCTCCCTTCCTTGATTCCTGCAGTTGGGTAGGCTGAGAAAACTGCAAGAAGAATGGAACCAATGATTGTCACTAAATGACACTCAGTTCCTACTCATTTAACAACTGTTCAGCCAGTTGGGGAAATGTAACCTGGGGAACATTACTTTAAAATTGGAGCACATACATGATTTGCTTAAGCCTGTCTTACGAGCTGAGGTGAGACAAAAGCAATTTTAATGTTAGTATGTATATCCAGTTTAGATTCATTTGGATTCAGATATGTATCAGTTTTCACTTGTTTTCTATGAATTGTAACCGTCAGTTTAAAATCCATTCATCTAGTTTGGAAAAATCCTTTTGAAAACATCGAAATTTCCAGTGTTGGGCTGAAATATGTATTAATTCAAAAAAAAAAATTGAAAATATACAGTTTAGACCAGAGACCACTTTGTTAGGGATAATGGACCAAACCTCAGAAAAATTACATGATATGTTTTGTACATGATAACAGCAAGAGTCCAATTTGCTCAACACTGGAGTGATCCTAGTTACCTACAACGGAAGAGTGATTAGAAAAGAGGATAGAGATGGCAGACGGCAAAAATGAAGGGCCTTGGTGGCTCAGGCTGTTAAATGCCTGCACTTAAGATCCAGCTGCCTACAATTAGTGCAGGCTCGAATCCCACCAGGCTCAAGGTTGACTCAGCCTTCCATCCTCTCGGGGTAGGTAAATTGAGGACCCAAGATTGTTGGGGGCAATAAGCTGACCTTGTAAAAATGCCGCTTAGTAATAAGCAGGCATATACAATGGAAGGAAGGCTATTGCTGAGCGCATTGGGTTGTATCCCAAAAAATTGTAAGCCGCCCTGAGTCTTCGCAGAAGGGCGGCATATAAATGTAATTTTAAAAAATGATAGCCCTCCCTGGAGAAAAGACTTTGGCAAAATTTAATAATTGGAAGTCTTTTGTGGACTTTTTGCAAAAAAATTAAAAATCAAATTGCAACATGTGGATTTCATGACTGGTAAAATTCATTGATTGAAAATGGAAGCTGTAGTTTAATGCTGACGTAAGGATGGAATTTAATGTCTTCTGTAAAATAAGTTGGACACTATCCTTTTATTTCTTTTACACTTTTGTTTCTTTCCATCCTTTTTTATCTTTTGCTTCTTTTGTCTCATCTCTTTCACTTTCTTTTTCTTTCCTACCTATTTTTCTCTTTGACTATTTGTTTTAGTTAGTTTTTATTTTTATGTTTTCTTAAAAAAAATAAAGTTATATTTTTTTCAGAATGTCCTTTTCTTGCAGCTTATTCATATTTCTAGAAAAATCCAAGTATGTCCACTGAATGTAAAAAAATTGTTTAAAAAAAACAACTAAAAGGACAACAAGACTAATCCTAATTATGTCCCTTCCTCTTAGGCAAGATGGACTCTTCTTTCTATATTTATTCTTAAGTAAACTTTGTCAGTTAAGTAAACTGCCGGAATCCTGACAAACTTCCTCTAATCTATCAAAAACACAAAGCTGATTTTTCTATCTACTATTGATCCTATATTTATGCATAAAAGTAAATCAAGGAGAGAACAACCTAGAACTAAGAAGAAAATCCCTAGCAGTGAAAACAATTAACCTGTGGAGCAAATTGCCTTTGGAAATTGTGGGTGCCCCAACATGGAGGCTGGACAGCCATCTAGTAGAAATAGTATAGATGAGAGCAGGGGGGTGGACCAGATGACCACCAAGGTCCCTTCCAACTATGTTACTGATTATATGAAGCCCTTGATTTCAAATGATGCTTTAAAGAAAAGTATATTTTTGTGAGAGGAATAGCAATTTTGCATTTGAATTCCTTAAAGAATTTTAAGTAGCTATTGTATTGATTTGATGATTTGGTTTGTTAATAGGATGTCTACAGAATTCAGTGAAAGTGACGCCAAGATATGCTTCTCCAACAGCTAAGCAGTTTCCTTGTCGATTGACTCAAAGACCATGCTTAACACAATGAGAAGATCCCCACCATAAAAAAGCTGGGAAAGAAAGTGGACCAAGAACTTGATGCAATAACTTTGTCTCTTCATCTCTTGCCTCTTAAGTTTACTCAGTTCTTTGAATTAATCTGAAAAAGAAATCATCCAAGCATAAACATTTCTGCTACCATCTCCACAAGGAAAGCAGACTATTGGGACTTATTTGGAATTTCTTCAGCACATCCCTGAGATCCCTGTTGTTCAACCATTCAATAAATTCAGCCTCTCTAAGAGCCCTCATGTGCAGTGGTTAGAATGTAGTATTGCAGGCAAACTCTGCCAACAAGCTGCAGTTGGATCCTCACAAGGTTCAAGGATGACTCAGCCTTCCATCCTTCTGAGGTTGGTAAAATTAGGAGCCAAATTGTTGGGGACAATATGGTGACATTGTAAACTATCCAGAGAGTGTTGTAAAACACTATGGGGTGATATATAAGTGCTACTGCTATTGCTATTCTTACTTCAGATATAGTTAAAAATCCTTAAGATTGTTCGCTGTCATGACTTGTGATGTTAAATTAGTTGGTTTTAAATGCAATTTTAAAAAAAGAATAGAATTCCTAAAAATACATAGTTAATTCAATATGATGCTACAAAGCATGAAACTTAATCAGAAGCAATAGAAGAATATTTTTGTCAATTATGTGTGAACACGATGTTTCATTTTGACTTCTTTTCCTTGAAACAGCTCCAATGCCTTTTGCTGCTAATAAACTAATTTTTTTTTTAATTACATTTATATGCCTCCTGAGACTGCTTACTTGGAGCACAACCCAATTCAGCAATAGCCTTCATTCCATTGTATATGCCTGCTTATTACTGGCATTTTACAAGGTCAATTGCCCCCAACAATCTTGGGTCCTCAATTTACCTCAATTAAGAATCACCTCTCTTGACTTGTCCTTGATGTGACAGGATATTTCCAGATATGGGTCCTGAATTGTCACATATATATAATGTAAAAGATTACATCTCGTGCCTCTGTCAATTCCAGAAGTTACTTTCCCAGAGGTTCTTGACATAGCCAGCAACTTTGGCATACATAAACTCACAAGGTCCTTTAACCCATGCTAAGAAATTTTTTTTTCCTAACACATGCTAACTAAATTTTTTCTCCCATACATGTATTTGAATGAACATATGCATGGCCGAACTCTTGTAAATTTCTAGAATATTGATAATACAAACTATTCCTCTCCAAGATGGCTACCGAATGGTAAGGGATTTTTTTTGTCTCTTGACTATGATCTTCTGATTTTGTTGCCAAAGCTGGTACTGTGGCAGTGCTGCTCCCTGGATTTGAATGGAAGCATTTAGGAATGACCCAAGATGCCTTTTGGACAGTCATGGATCCACCTGAGAAGGGGAGTCTTGAAGATTCCAGTTCCCTTTGGGAGCAGTCGGAAAGTCACTGGTCATCCATCTGCCTCTCAACAGTTATTTTCCTAAGCATACCTGGGTTTTAACTTTACTTTTTCAATTTTCTGGTGTTTTCTGCTTTTCATCTTTAAAAGTTGGCCAGTTGGTTGAATGCTGATTTATTTTAATTTAATTTAATTTAATTATGAGATTTATATGCCGCCCTATCTCCCTAAGGACTCAGGGCAGCTTACAATACTAAAAAACATATAATACAAATGTTAAAAATAAATTAAACCCAAGAAAATCTCATAATCATAAAAGCTAAAACATTTGACACCCATTTAACGCCCCCCCCATCAGTCCGGGTAGGCCAGTTGAAATAGCCAGGTTTTTAGGCCATGGCGGAAGGATCGGAGATCCGGGGCCACCCGGAGCTCCAGGGGCAGCTGATTCCAGAGGGCAGGTGCCCCCACAGAGAAGGCTGTATTCCTGGGGGCTGCTAGCCGACACTGCCTAGCTGACGGCACCACCAGGAGGCCCTGCCTGTGGGAGCTCACTGGGCGTCAAGAAGTCATTATCGGCAGCAGGGTTTCCTGCAAGTATCCCAGTCCAATGCCATGAAGGGCTTTATAGGTCAGCACCAGCACTTTGAATTTTAACCACCTGTTGGACTCTAACTATTCTTCTTTTTCTTTTTCCTTTTGATTTATGTTGTTGTTTGAATAACTTTTGCTTTCCTGTAAGGAAATATGGCATGCTCTTGGATGGTAAATTTTTGCATTTTTTTAAATTTGCAAATATTTGGAGTTATTTTTTAAAATTTTTGTTTTAATCTTGGATCAAAATATCCAGAAAATATCTTCCTGCTCTTTTTCTTTCAGCATTCTTTGTTTCCTAGCAATGTTACACAGAACAACAATGTATCAGATTATAGACAACCAAGGATGGCTGAGATCTGGTAAAAGATCTTTTGGTAACATGCAATTTTTTAGTCGAAAGCTTTTTAAAAAAGTTTGATGAAATAATGGCTGTGGAAAATCTTTAGATGCATGAAACTCTTTATAAATTAGATTCACAAAAGGTGATCTGAAAGCTGCAGATCCTTTGGAAAGAGTTAGGGACTGTACAGAGGTAGAACTAACTGAGCTGAGTGCATAGACCTCTCTGAAGTTCAAGCCTTCATTCTTCTACAATAGCAGAAGCCTGATGAAATGGAGAAGAGATCAATTGTTTTTTTCTAGAAGAACCAAGGAAGCTTGGGGAATGGATTTATTATGCTTAAAAGGAAATCACTTTCATCTGGACCTTGTTGGAGATAGACCAATTGTGGAGATTGAATTTATTATATTTAATTAGACAATTGATAAGAGATGGTATTAAGAAACAAACATGTATATTTGACCTAGGACAAATTACTATTAACTCTTGAGATGATTTGGGATAAATAAGATGCTGTGGTAAATTTTCTACAAGTTGATTGTAATAACAGTTCGTTAACAGAGGATTGTGAAATTTAATCTTGTCTTTTATTATTATTATTATTGTTCTTCCTGTTAAGTATTTTATCATTAATATAGTACATAGATGACAGGTCATTTGCAAATAGATTTCTTCTTCTTGTTGTGCCATATCCATCGTCAGACGTTGGCGATGATGTTGGCGATCCAACATTTTTATCAACAGCCACACAAAAAAGTCCTGCTGACTTTTGTCCAAACCAATCCCTTAGATTTTGAACCAAATAGATGTAGTGGTTCAAAAATTTTGGAGGTCTGTTTCGCAAGGATGGGAAACCAATATTGTAGTAATGTATTAATCAGTATTCAGTTAGGGCAGACAATATGTGTAGATGTGTTTTGTTTTTTTCAATGTCTTGTTTGTTTTATGTTTTATCTTTATTTTTTATACATTTTTGGAGTTTTGTATTTTAACTTTTTTTCAAATAAAAAAGAAGAATAAATAAAGAATATTCTGTTAGACCAGTGTTTCCCAACCTTTCTGGCTCATTGGACCAACAGAGGCAGCAATGGTGGGGGGGAGGGGATGGTTTCATGTATATGTGCACTACTTTCACAAATACGGCTTTGCATGCTCACCCACCACCTCTGTGGCCCGGTTCCGAATGGGCTGCAGACCAACACCAGGCCATGGACTGAGGGCTGGGGACTCCTGTGCCTTGCTGCACTAGCAACAGTTTGATAACCAGGCAGGTCTGCAAAGCACTGCTGAACAGTAATAATCTTTCAGATCTTGATTAATCCATGAATCATTTGGAGTAGATGACTTCTTCAAGTATCATGTAGACTGAGAATCATGGAAGTTGTAAATCAACACATCTGAAGAGCACTAGCTTGGGGAAGTTAACCAGAATCAGTCTAGAAGGCTTAGTGTCTGGACATACCAATAGAGCCCTTTTCCAAGCCTGTGGATGGTAAATGTGGAAAAAAATGTTAAACTAATACACTGCTACTGCTGATACACTGACAATATAAGAAAAGAATAGACAGCATGACAAATTAAATGCCTATTCATAGTCACTCTTGTAATTTGAAAATAAAGGAACAAAATTCTGAATAGGCCACATATGATTCCATCTTTAATTTATTCCAAAATATGAACACATGCTTAATCATTGTTTAGTAGTCATAATATACTTTGTGATAAGAATTTTTATTGCCGCTGTTCACTATAAAGCTATATATTTGTCTTTCATTTTAGTAATCCTAAATTACTGATTTCAGAGAAGGTATATATCCCAAGAAAATCAGATAAGTGATAGAAAATGTTTTAAATGCTTGGGTAGACAAGTTAGTTTTTTGATATAAAATTTAAAGGTAACAACACACATTTTCAGAAATAAAATAATGTATTTCATACTAGTTAGCATATTATTATGATCTGTTAATTCAAATGTTGTAGAACTATTGTAAAATTCTAGATTATTGAGGAATCATGTACTTAATATGTACACCTATATAAATCAAATTCATGTGTACTGTAGGTACTTACATATATACAATCTATATAGAGCATAGTGTAATTATTTATATCTTCCAACCCATACTTTTAATCATATAAAGAAATATCTCTTTTTACCATGATCAAGGAATAGACAACCCATGCACCACTGAGTCTTCATTTCAGAGATAACCCTAACCCTAACCTCCCCCATTGAGTTTCCTTGTGAGAATCTGACAGGGAGTATTGGAAATCCCTTCCTTCCTTCCTTCTTTCCTTCCTTCCTTCCTTCTCCCTCCCTCCCTCTTTCTTTCCTCTGCTCCTTCCATCCTTTCTGCTCTCTCTTTCTGTCTTCCCTCCCTCCCTCCCTGCTCCTATTTTCCTTTTTTCCTCCCTTCCCTTCCATTCTCTTCCCATTCCAGCAGGAAACTAAGTGGGTGCTGCTGTGGGTGCTACTGTGTAAGGGAGGGATGAAGGATTGTATAAGTGGCTGAGAAACTATCATGGAATGTTGAAAATTAGGATCACGTGATCACAGCAGCAGCCCTGCCACACTGAAACAATTGAAGCAGCCCCAACTTCCCCAAGTTTCATTCCTTCAGGAATAATGGTCCTGGAATTCTGTAGGTTAGCCCATTTGCAATACCATTGTTGACAAAGTTTTGTCCTATGATACACTGTTTTGCCCAATTAAAGGTTACAGACACAATAGCTTTTTATAATAGATACTCTGGATATCCTGAATTCTATTCAGTGCCTGGCAAGTTCATAATATTTTGATATCTCTGGTAGTTTCTCATAGTATTAATGGTCTTACAGATCATGATTAATCCATATAAATCAATATCAGTGGGTTACTTTTCCAAAAATCACATAGATTGAAGATGATGGAAGTTGAGGTCCAACACAGGTAAACAGAACCAGCATCTGGAAGATTGACTTGAATTAACTATTTATGATTTGATGCACCAATTGTGCCATATTCCAAATGTAGTTGTCAATCATGAAAACAAATAATCATGGATTAATATGATGCTGCTGTCAGTGATACAATAAGCTGCCAATTGCCTGTGTAAATAAAAGATGGACAGAATGCAATTTATGATGCAGATGAAAAAATATTCATTTCAATCTCTTATTTTGAAACAATTGAACACTGATCTGAAAGGCTCTCATTTGATTCATTTTAGCTCATTCTGAAATGCATGCACATGCCTAATAAATGAATAAGAGCCAGAATATATGGTGGGAACAGCAGCAAACTATATATTTGTCATTACATTCAATATTGCTGAATTATATTGGAAGAAAGGCAATATCTCAAGAAAATTAGGTAGCTGATAGTTATTCCAGTTGACTGAAATTATTTCTGTATTGATCCATTCAATCTACCTGTAGTCTATAGCAAATCAAGTATGGATACCATTCAGTTCATACCTAAATATTTAGGACACAAACTCAAGGAACCATATGGGTTTCTCAGAATCTTCCTTTGGATAGACAAAATAAGTCTATTTTGTGAATCTCAAATTCATGGTTTTTACTGAAGATGGAGCTAGAATAAATATGAAAATGTACAATATTCTATTATGAGGTTATAAGACTGTAGAAACTGTTGATAACAAATAGTAATAACATAGGTTCCATTTCCCAGAGATTCTCAGCTGCATTCAATTCTGTTTAGTTGAAGAGACAAGAAATAATATGTAAACAATATATCTGGAGCAAACCTAGATATTATGTTTATTCTTGCACAATTCATTTTTAAAGTTAGCCAATATTCCTGCACCCAGTGGATTAGGACTATGAACTGACAGTTTTTCTATATTGCAATATAGAAATATTGCACTATAGAAACTAGATTCTATATTAGTTATAGAATCTACCTTGAATCTCAGTTATCTAGTTTCAGTAGGAGATATACCATGGTTATAGTGTACATTGAAACTTCCTGCTTTTACATTTATTATGATACTGTCTTGTCACATTAACCCTGAAGATAAATGAGATGCTCTATTGCAACAAACTAAATGTATAGAGTTTGATAATCTTTTGAATCCATTCTGAGGTCAGTCCATTATGGAGAAGCAGATTTGCTTGTGATTCTGTTGGTTAAATTTAATTGAGAGGAATATTTGATCTCTTCAGCAGAGTGCATTCCTTCACTATATATTTTGCATTGATTAATATAGTCTTGGGTTCACTGCTATCACAAAAAAGTTTGTTTATTCTTTCCACTAGCTGTGCATGCTAATTTAATCATTTAGAGCCATGCATTTTTATCCAGGTTACCTACAGAATAATCTTTGTCCTATTACATCATTCGCCCCAGCTGGTTAAGCAGGGAAGGTATGTTGCAGACCTCACCAATCAAAGAATTCTGACTGGCAGAATCCAGAAAGAGAGTCTTCCCTGCTGTCGCCTTGTGGGAGATTCTCCCCCAAGAGATAGACCCCTCCCCCACTCTCATGCCCTTCCAGAAAGGTGTGAAAACATGGTTCTGTGGCCTTGTTTGGGATGCAGAGAGGAGCATACAGCCAAAACATGGTTCTGTGGCCTTTTTTGGGATGCAGAGAGGAGCATACGGCGTTCTAAAAACTCCCCCCCATCTTTTAATTAATTTTTAAAATCACTTGCTTCTTTGACATTTTATATATGTTTTTATGTTTTTAATATTTTATTATACAGTGCCCAGAGCCTCTCTGTGGGGGTGGTTTTAAAATCTGATAAATAAAAAAGATAAATAAAGTTGTCTTTTGGGGATAGACTCTATTTGAAGTCTTTCTTTCTTGTACAACCAGGTATCTAGCAATATAATCACTATTTCTGGATAGGATAGTTTCTCTTTGGAGAAAAACTGAACCAGATCAAAAGTTTCCCTTTCAGTCTATCTATATCATCCATCGTTCAGTGCTCCTGCCCTGTGCATTTTACTATATATTCTTTGATTTTCAAAATGTAATTTTGTATGATTTGGTGTCTTTGTGTGTTTATGTTGGAAAGACCACTAGCCCTGCCAAATACTTTGGAGGAAAAAAAAGCAGGGGAGACATAAGACTCTTCCAAATATACCACATGCAGAATTTTGGCATGGATCCAGGTTAATTTCAGAACCACCTCTCCCCATTTATTTTTGCCATCTCATTTGATCCAATGGGATGGCATACTTTGTGTCATATCTATTAAACAATGCCATTTGGTGGGACCCAGGAAGAGTACCCTCTCTGTTGTATCATCTGTCTTTGATTCATGGGATCCCAAATTGGCTAACATTATGGAAGTCCTTGAAGACTGGGTTGTTCCCTCAGGCACTGGGTCTGAAGTTCAAGTCAGCTCATCACTTTTTGTCATGATTAAAGTTGTGTTCATTCACAACTGCTATTTTTTCTTACTTTTTTCATTGTATTTTGTTTTATTTGTTTTATTCTCTATGGGCAGCCCACAATCACAGTTGGAAGATAGGCATCTCTTTAGATTTATATAATTAATAAACTAATTGACCATTTTTGGAAAAATTTACTATAAAAGGGTATTCTTGCAGTCAACTATAATTGGAAATGGACTATGCAGGAACCAGCAAAGAACATTGCCATAAAATTAGCAATTAGAAGAAAGCCCTTAAAAATAACACCAGAAGGAAATAAACATTGAAAAATGTAGTAAATTAGAGAGAATTTGTTGACCTGGTTTTCTGAGATGTCTCATTTCCTATGTTTACTTAAACTCTTTTATATTATATTGCCTTGTCGCATAACTACTGGAGAAATCTGAACAGATGGAACAAAAATGTCTTGATGGCAGTAGTATTTCCCAACTCTGAAAAGTGAGTTTGTGCCAGTTTCTAATTTTATTTTTTTAAATAGTTTTTGGTAAAAGATTTTATGTATCTAATAAGACACACACTCAAAGAAAAAAAAAAAGTAAAAAAAGGAAAGGAAAGGAAAGGAAAGGAAAGGAAAGGAAAGGAAAGGAAAGGAAAGGAAGACAAATCCTTTGTTCAGATCAAGGATCATACATTCCATTGTGTCTCTCCAATTAGTCACTCTTAAACTGGCAGAAAGGTAGGGCTAATATTTTCTCTTTATCTGTCTGCTGCTTAATATGCTGCTCAATCTATATGACTATTGTTAAAATAAAAACATTAAACAGAGAGTAAAGTAATAAGGCTTTATTTATTTCATTTCATTCTCTATTAATATGAATCACATTAAGAGGAAAGTGTCTGTTTCAGTTGGCAGCTATGGTTTTATCGATCCAGCCAATGTACTGGCAAACTTTGGTGTAGACTCCAGGATAGCCAGGCAGAGCACAACCTATTCCCCAGGAGACAATGCCCTGGAGCTTTCCATTGCAAACCACAGGGCCACCAGAATCTCCCTAAAAGACAAAAAGAGTTGAAAAGAAGAAAGGTTTGATATTCCAGTTGGCAATCAATAAAAATGAAAATTTGTTACTGAATTTTTTAAGCCTACACTAAGAAGTAGCATCAGATCATAAGGAGACCTTGTTGAACGATTAGCCATATCATTTTTGTGGTCCCAGCTAGATTCCTCCAAGCTTCACAAAAGTTTGGGAGTTTATAGAAGTTTTCTTCAAAGCAGGAGGGACCTTTATAATCTTCCATATTTTGCTTCAGTTTGAATCAAAATGTAAGAAAAACAGCCAGATTTCCCTTCCTACCACTTCAGTCTACAATGTCTACAGTGCCCTACAAGTAGCCCTCCAAAGAAACAAACAAAAATTCTAAAATAAGAATGTTATGGTCTCTTCATGTATATCTCTGTATCATATGACCCAAAATATATACACATGAAATATGATAGAAATGTATCAATTTTAAGTGAAAATTGTTTTCACTTGCCCAAATAAAATATTCAGTTCAATTCAATTCAATTCCACCCTGAAAATTCCCAGAATTCTTTCAGAGTCCCTGAATAAATAATGTATCAATATTTTTGATTAAATTATTATTAGTTTAAATTTAATGGGTTGCAAAAGGAATTTGGACTGACTAAAATGCAGAATCACAATATATTCAATTAAAATATATTTATATGTTACAGTTTGGGCCAAACATATTAGCAATGTTCCAAATTCCAAAATTGTTCATATTATTAGAGTTTTAGAGGTGCCATAACCTACAGTTAATATTTCCTGTGCAATTGAAAAATAATACTAAAATAAAAAAGGGAAACTGACAAGAAGTGTGGAACGAATAGTTGGAATGAGTGGTTACAGTTTTAAAGAAAGTTATCTTTGTATTCTATATTCTTAAGAAGCTCAAATTCCTGTGAAAGACTTGTTTTGGTATTTACCAGGCAGGCTTTGATTCACGTTTAGAGCATTCTGCAATTGCACCACATGGATTCATATCCATAACCATGTTGATTAGAGGAGAAATGAATGTTAAAGATGTACATGTATTTTTAAATTTATATACTTCAGCCATAACTCAACATCTGATGATAGTTGAAGAACTCGGGTTTTATTGTGGGTGGTCTGCAATTAAAAATATTATCTTATACTGAAGAAAGATCTTGCTACACCCTGATCTGAAAAGAGGTTTCAAAAGAGGTTTTCCACTTCTTACATATGAACAGCTTTTCATTAACACAGTGGAAAATCTGAGCAGTTTTACTCTGTGTGGTCAGTTTTTAACTTAGTGTTTAAAACACCAAACATTTTTCATTCCTATTTTTTAATATCCTCTTTTTTTGTTTTTGTTTTTCTTCTGCTTAGTTTTATTTCTGCTTTCTGCTTTGCTTTGTTCACCCATTTTTGTTGAAATGTTAAAAGGATTGTTTAAATAATATGGCTAATCTGTAAATTAATCCTGGATGCATATAATTTCAGATGGTGAGAAAGCAAGTATCCTCACCTGACAAGAATCTTTGCCACCCTCTAGGTATCCAACACAGACCATATTTGGGGTAATTTGTCCTGGGTAAGCAGCATTGCATTCCTCATCACTTAGGATTGGAGCATTCAGGCACTGCAGAAGATCAGGGTAGTTTACTAGAAAAAAGAGAAAGGAAAAAAATAAGAAAGTGAACGGCAGCTCATGAAAATTCATGCTTTATATTAAAATTTGTTAGTCTTAAAATTTGCCACAAGATTCTGTTTAAATGATCAGCAGCAACCCTGTAATTCAAGACAAGTAAAAGCAACTAACTACGGTAGTTACATAATGTAGTGGAATATGATGCCTGAGGTGAGATAGCCAACTCAAGACAAGAAAAGTACCTCAAGGGAAAAAATGGAATTTGATGCACGTTCATCTTCAGTGCTCTAAAACAGGGATCTTCAACCTTGGCAATTTTAAGACTTGTGGACTTCAACTCTCAGAATTCTGGGAGTTGAAGTCCACAAGTTTTAAAGTTGCCAAGGTTGGAAACCCCTGCTCTAAAACCATCCAAACCAGTATTTATAGGCTTACATTGTTCAAGGCTCAGACCAAGAATTGTTTTCTTCTTAATGTTAGAGCTTAAACCTGGAATTTCATAACAGATTCAAGTTGTCCCTGAATGTCTCTATCCAGTGGTGGTATTTTGCCGGTTCGGCCTGGTTCTGGAGATCCGGTAGCAGCGATGAGCAGCAGAGACCGAACCGGTTCTCTCCGCTGCTCTGCTGTTGGGCCCACCCACCCACCTGGGCTCCCATACTCACCTTTATCCACTGAATTTGAAGTGCAGCTGCTTTGCGCGGCACAGAATAGTGCCGCGCGGCAGCTGCTGAAGCAACGGGGATCGTGCAGGTTTGCAGGAGGCGAGTTAGAACGCCTTTGCACCTGCACAAATGCCTCTGCACTTGCATGCATGTGCAAAGCGTGCCCACCAAGCCATGCCCACCAAACTGGTGGCAAAAATATTTGGATGCCACCACTGTCTCTATCCCTGTGAATACTTAAAATATTTAGCAATTCAACAGTGAGAAACACATTACTAGATTTAGGAAGTGTTGTTTGCATTTGGTGATGCAGAGGACTTAGGGAATGGCCTTGAAGGATAAGAGGCAAATCTGCTACCAAGCAATAGTCAGATAAGAGGGATTTTTTTAAAAAAATTAGATTTATGTGCCGCCCTTCTCCGAAGACTAAGGGCGGCTTATAATTTTTTGGGGATACAACCCAATGTGCTCAGCAATAGCCTTCCTTTCATTGTATATGCCTGCTTATTACTAAGTGGCATTTTTACAAAGTCAGCTTATTGCCCACAACAATCTTGGGTCCTCAATTTACCTACCCTGAGAGGATGGAAGGCTGAGTCAACCTTGAGCCTGGTGGGATTTGAGCCTACAATAATTTCAGGCAGCTGGAACTTAAGTGCTAGGCATTTAGCAGCCTGCACCACCAAGGCCCTTAAGGCCTAAGAGAGATTTGAGCAAAGGCCAAGAAAATAACTTGAAAAACTGTCTCATATAAGCCCCTTCATAGCTCATATGCTGCTAAAATGAGGGAAGTGGGAGTACATTCAAATTTGCAAGATTGTGTTATGGTTTATCACACAGTCTGTCTGATGTTTAGGATGGATTTGGCATTTCTATCCAGCTACTGAACCCTTTCAACAGACCTGGGATGGGAAGATGTTGTTCTTGTTGCTAAACGTTATAAGCAGCTGGACTCACGGCAGCTCTAGGTAATTTACAAATTAAAAACAAACAACAATACAAGAAACCCAAAACAAAAATGACAGAGAAAAAAATCTGAAGATAAGAACAAGGGGAAAAAACTGAAGATAAGAACAAGGAAAAGGAAGAAAGGGGGGCATCGATCATCCCCATCATTTCCTGAGAAAATAGCCATATCTTCAGGGCCTTTCAAAATATAAATGGTGGGACCCATTTGAAAAAGCTGATCTACATGGCATTGGTTTCTTAGCCTGATCTATGTTGTCAGGATGACAGACAGGTAGCAATTACAATTTTTCAGTCATGTACCTGGGACTCAGAATAAGTTAGCCAATTCTTGTTAATACTCACCACCATTGCTGAGAGTATTGCCCCATCCTGAGATCAAGCAATTTGTACCAACATCTGGACATCCATTACTCAAAGCGATAGGTGAAACACTTGCATCAATAGTGACAGGGTATTCCAAATTGATGAGCATGATATCATTGTCCAAGAGCCAAGAGTTGTAGTCTGGATGGACAATTATTGCTGCAGGTTTTTGAACCTGCTCGCTCCCTTCCGCTTCCACAATATTGTGCTCCCCAAGCAGCACAGACATGCGGCTGAAAGTTAATGTTGCAGCATTATATTTGTTGTACAAAGCAATGTCTAATCTCAACCTGAAAAAAAGCTTTGAATACCTTATGTTAAAGAACAAGCAACAAGATCAACAGACATAGTTTTAGTAGAGACTCCAATTTAAAATGGGAACTTTGCATGTATTAATGATTAATATCATAAATTTCATGAAGACAGAGGTTAAAACAATTCTAGCCTGTATAGTGATGAATATGAATTTAGAGGGTCTCTTTTCACCCATCTCCACAATACAAATTCTGGTATTAATAAAGAAAGCATTTTCTTTATCATATTCAATGCTTCCTCCAAAGTATTTGGAAAAAATATTCCTGAATTTTGCATACAAAACAAATATAATTACATGTTAAAAATGTACATGTGAAGGAAATCATATTTTTAAAAGCCCAATATAAGAAAATGCAAATGTCAAAGAAAAATATGGTGTTCTTTTTAAAGCTGTTTAGAAATTACATATAACTGTTGCACAAATTAGTGTAATATGCATACAAGGCCTCCAACCATTGTAAAATTATAGAAAGAAGATGGTAAATTATTCACAACAATGTGGAGTCACAGCAGAAAGTTCTTTAACTGGTGTTGGCCTTCATAGCATAACGTTCTTTCTAAGAACCTAAGCTGTACTGGCTCTCAACAACTTTGGGTAGTTCACAACAATAAAATAACAATTTTATTAATCCCCACATCCTTAGTGATGTAGGTAGAAGTTAAACTTTGCCCTTAAGCATAAAGAAGTGTTTTCTCGTAAGATAAAAATGCAGGAGAAACAAGGCAGGAACGTCCATTTCAAGGTTAGATTCAGGTTTTATGCTCTAAGTGTACATAATGCTTACTGAAGCTTCAAAGCCCTCTTAAGGTGCAAAACAAAATAGCACAAGACTATTCCTGACTTTTGGCAGATAGTATAAAACCTCTGCTTCAGCCTTAACTGTTATACTGTAATTGTTAGAAACAGACTTTTTTCCTTCTAATCAAAATAATATTTCCTGCTTGCTGCATTTCATCCTTGGATCACTTCCCTGAACTTTGAGATCCTGAATAGGATTCTACTCTCACATACTGGATCCAGGTGCAAAAGAATGTGCCCCTTGAATCAATTCCATGACAAGCTATTTCTGAAGAAACTTGCAACTTTCAGATAATGAGTTAGCTTAGCAAGTGATGTAAGGAGCCCTTACAGATCACTATCATTACATTTGCATACTATGTAAGTTTTTCTGATGAAGTGTAATTGATTTATTTAAGATATTTCCATACCACAATCACAATCTATATAACTGAGTGGAGGGTTATAGTCCTGTAAGCCTACTTCGATATCATAGGCATTTTTTCAGGTTTGGGATTGATTTTTAGTAATAAAACACCAGACTAGAAATAAATAAAAGTGGAATCACAAGCATGCAAGACTTTACTCAATGAATATGACATTGATTCATTGTTGGTGCATGTTTAACTTCTATGTATAGAGATCTGCTTTTAACATCATAAAAATACTCTTCACTCACGATTTGTAACAATGGGCAGCTGAAACGACCCATTGTTGATTGATGAGGGAACCGCCACAGAAATGATAACCAGAATTCAGTGAAACCTGATAAGGGACAGCATTTCTCTGGCAGGTATATCCTCCAACAATCTTGTCATCATCATCCTCAAAGGGGGCAGCAACTGATAAGAACAGGAACAACAAAATGATTAAATACAACACTATTACGTAGCAAACCAACTGCAGTATATGTTCCTATTGACACCATGAAGCCATGGGTGCTATTTATAGAGAAGACTACTACTCCTTGGTTATTTGAGGCATGTTAGCCTCAACTGAGATTACTTTATAATGTACTATCGAATGATCGAATTATTTCAGCATTCCTTATATATGTTTATAAGTTCCCCAAAAGGTTATCATCAGCAGTGTTTTTTGTTTTCTCAGATTTATATAATGTATGCAGGTTTATGTAGGTATGTGTAATTTATCTGCAAGTTGTGGGAGATTTGAGCAATCTATATGTTTCATACATAAAATTATACACACATGAATAAGGAACACTCATATATACACCTGTAAATACATACAGAAAATTGGATATCAGAGCGAATAGTTCTAGGCATCAAGCCACCTTCAAATATGTTTGTATTCTATATATTTTGAGGGAAACAGCAGAAAAGGAACAATGGGAATTGTTACCAAAAAGCAATACCAAAATCGAATGGTAAAACCTGATTTATACTCAGGTGAATCTTCAGAAGAGAGAAGAAAGGTTTGGGGCATTTGTGTGTGTTATGTGTTAATAGATTTAGCTTTAAGTCAAGTACAAAGGAAATTTAGGACTCTCTTTCAAGTGAGACATGCAAGGAATTTCATTTAAATCGAATCCAAAAGAGTTTCACAAAGACTTCCTTGTGTCGAGGAGGTTTCTTTACACTTCTTACAGCAAAACATGTATTCATTAGGGCTTAGTACATCTTAGAAAATTGCAGGGTTCTAAATGTTTTGGAGAGAATAGTAGAAGTATATAAATCAAGGCACTACCTATGGAGAAAATGGCAGTCTGATTTAGGCATTCAACTGATTAATGTGGTTGAATCCAAAGGATACCCATCAGCCTTTGCTTAAGTCTAGTTAGAAAGATAACCAGAACTGCCTACACAGTAAACCCTTGATTCAAAAGTTCTAATGGGAAAAAGGATTATTCTTCCTAATATCTAATATCTAGCTAGATATTTGAGCCCTAAAGCACCCACTCAT
Source organism: Naja naja (assembly GCA_009733165.1). NCBI lineage: Eukaryota > Metazoa > Chordata > Lepidosauria > Squamata > Elapidae > Naja > Naja naja. Next base: position 198,916,282 of record CM019149.1, read on the forward strand.
TTTGTGCCCCCGCTGCAGAAGATGGAGAGAAAAAATGATGGTGCCCACTGTACCCGCCAACTTCAGAGACTGTAGAAGAATCAAGTATTTGTTTTAAAACTCACATGCTGCTCCGAGGAAGGCAAAGATCCACAGGACTTTCATTCTGTCTGTTGGTTTTTGTAAATTGGAATGGGGTATGCTGAAGGAATCTCTCCCCATTTATACCCTTCCAGGGATCTTATCTTAATGGTCCAAGGCCACAACAGCTCCCTACTTCCCAGGGTCTTGCATAAGCATAATTACCAATCAATCACATATTAGACATTTTCATGATATACTGTAGTGATAACATTATTCCAGGTGTCTTAAATCTGAAGGAAAGCATTAGGTAGATACACACACCACTTGAACTGTGTGCTGGGTCTTCCATTGAGCCCTCTGTCTACCTACTTGAATATTTCCGAATGTTCTAAGATTTTTTGGGTTTGCAAAGTCTGAGCCACACTTATCCACATCAAACGTCTTTCAAAGAAACATGACAAAGATATGGCTGCCAAAGCTCAGATCTCTTCCTAGCTGGGGCAAAATTTAACAGATCACAGAAAAAAATGTCAGATTATGTTATGTCAGATTATGTTATTCTGGAGACATAGGTAAGAACCGTAGCTTCATTACATACAGCAGGGTGGATATCTGGTAACAGTTTGATCCACTTGTGGTTCTAATCTAGAGAGTCTACTGGCAGTTATCCCAGTTTGCCCAGTTCACCTTGGTTTTGGGGAGATCATCTCACTCTGAGTCAAATCCCTGGATTTGATTGCATGATGTGAAAGTACTGTCTAATTAGCGACACTGCACGTGTCTTCTCCAACAGTATCAGAGCGCCATAACAGCAGCCTAAAGAAGATATCCTTCTGGATTTCCATAGGTTTGGTTAAAGACATGGTCTGCCCCCATAAAGGTTTTCTGATCTTCCCCAAAAATGTGATGGAGTAATTGAGACAGAAGGTGGCATGGCCAGCAGAACAATTTACAGAACAAGGAGAGTGGAAGACCTTATGTGGTTTGAGTGATGCATTTCAGAGTAATGAAAGTGTTATGTATGCAGGTTTAAAGTCATTGGTTTAGTTTGAACTGTTCTTGTAAAATGTAAGAAATGATTGGTTTAAAAAGTGTGGGAAAACCCTGCACTCTGATTGGCTGGCAACTGCAGCTGCTGGCTATAAGTAGCAGCCACAGCTCAGCCAAAGCGGGTCCATTCTGAGCTGTAGTCACTAATAAACGAAGAGCTTGAAGCACTCCGCGTCTGTCTCTTCATGCAAACTTAACACTGGCGAAGGTGGGATTCCCCTGAAGAAGACGGCAATGCGGAACAGAAGAAGAGCGAGATGGCTGCACTGAACACCCTCCCAGCCCCGTTCAATCCAACGGCAGAAGACTGGGAGTCATATGCAGATCGTTTCCAAATGTATCTGGAAGGAACGATTCGCCGACATTTCGGAAGCGGAAGAGGGCAGTCTTTCTCACGCACTGCGGTCCGGCAGTTTTCAAGATGGCGAAGGCATTGGCAGGAGCTGCAGACGTGAAGGTAATGGAATGGCCTGACTTAGAAAAGTTGTTAAGGGCCCATTACGCCCCACAAGTATCGTGCCTCATTAAGAGACGAGTTTTACCGTCGGGATCAAGGGAAAGCGAAAACGACTTTGTGGCAAGTTTAAGAGACATTGGGGGTGCATGTGAATTTAACAATTTAGAAGAGGCCATGTGCGTTCAATTTGTTCTGGGCCTTAAAGACAAGGTGCTTCAGAGCAAGTTATTACTAAGACCTAAGATCACGCTGAAGGAAGCAATAGAAGAGGCCTCTTCAGCAGAAGCTACCAAGTCCTCAGCAGCGGCCATGAAGAAAATCAACAAGGCCACAAGCCATCCTGATGTGGAAAAGTCCACAACAACTCATTGTGAGCAAATAGATTCTGAGTCAGACTGTAGTGAGGTGGAGGAAGGAATTTACAGACTCAGAATGGAGAGGAAAAAGAAAGACCTAGGAAGAAAGAGGCAAGATTTCTACTGCAGAGGTGTGGGGAAGCCACCCCCGCACTGAATGCAATTTTTAGACACCATTTGCCTCCGTTGTGATAAAAGAGGACACCTAGCAAGAGTCTGCAAATCATCCAGAACTCCACCCATCAGAAGAAAGTTTGCTACAAGCAAAGACAAAGAATTCAAGCCTAACAATTTCTGTGAGAAAATGGGGCACAGCACAGAAGCAAATGGGAAGAATGAAACTCATCAAACAGTCACCATTGGTCATTCATCACCCTTAAGAAGTAGAAAAGTGCATGTCAAGGTATTTATTGAAGGAAGGCCTTGCCAAATGGAAGTGGACTCAGGCTCATACCTATCTATGGTATCATGGGACACTATTCACAGTCTTCTTCCCAACATCCAGAAGAAGCACTTCAAGAAGCAAGCATTGACTCTTAAAGACTACCAAGGGAACAAGATTCCAGTAGTTGGAACAAGAGAATTCAACGTGAAGTTCAAGGGCCACACACCTACCACTGACCATCGTGGACAGGGACCGCCAAGTCTGCTGGGCCTTGAGTGGTTCAACCGCTGGGCATCGAGGTGACTGGCATCAATCACGTGAGCAACACTGAGTGGGAAGAGGCCTTGAAGTCTGAGTTTCCAGAGGTCTTCAGAAACGGATTAGGCAAGTACTTGGGGACCCCTATCTCCTTTAACCTAGATCCCAAGGTACAACCAATCCGTTTAAAACCCACAAGGGTCCCATTTGCCTTAAAGGAAAAAATTGATGCACAATTAGATAAACTAATAGCCCAAGGGGTTTTAGAGCCCACTGATCACTCCAGGTGGGAGACACCCATAGTCACACCAGTCAAGGCTGATGGGTCAGTGAGAATCTGTGGAGACTACAAGGAGACATTGAACCATGAGCTACAACAGAGCGCATATCCAGTTCCAGTAGTGCATCATTTATTACATTCCCTTTGAGGGGGCACAGTTTTTGCCAAGTTGGACCTGGCCCAGGCATATCAACAATTAACAGTTGATGATGCCACTGCTGAAGCCCAAACCATTGTAACCCATAGAAGTGCTTTCAAATGCAAAGGTTGCAGTTTGGAGTAAGCGTGGCACCAGGCATCTTCCAAAGCCTTATGGAAAGAATGTTACAAGGATTGCCAGGGGTGGTGCCCTATTTTGATGACGTTTTAATTTCTGCTGAAATGACACTCAGTTACACGAGACTCAGGAAGTCTTAACCAGATTCGAAGCGGGGATTAAAAGTCAAAGAAGAAAAATGCACACTTAGAACAGATAAAGTGGAATTCTTGGGTTACATGATTGATAAACATGGCATCCACCCCACAGAAGCAAAGGTCCAGGCAATCAAAGAAGCCCCCAGGCCAAAATGCAAAATAGATCTGCAAGCATTTTTGGGACTCATTAACTTTTATCATATGTTTCTACCTCAGAAGGCAACCATTGCAGAACCACTACATAGGTTGCTGGACAAGAAATCTGTTTGGGTCTGGGGGAGGAAGGAACAAGCTGCATTTAACAATATCAAGAGGCAAATCACGTCTGATGCTGTGCTGATACAGTTCTCTGAGAATCTTCCTGTTGGTCTGACTTGTGATGCCTCACCTTTTGGAGTGGGGGGTATTGAGCCATATGCTTCCCAGCGGGAGGGAAGCTCCTATTGCATTTTACTCTCGCACCTTGACTAAAGCAGAGAGGAACTACAGCCAACTGGATAAGGAAGCCTTGGCAATTGTAGCAGCTGTCAAGAAATTCCATGAGTATTTATATAGGAGAACATTTACTGTTGTCACAGATCACAAACCTCTTTTAGGTATTGTGGCAGGGGACAAACCTAAGCCCACTATCCTGTCACCAAGAATGCTGAGATGGACTGAATTTCTTGCTGCTTATTCATACAAACTGATCCACAGACCTGGTAAAGACATTGGGCATGCAGATGCTTTGAGTCGCTGCCCACTTCCTTCACACATTGAGGACCCTGTTCCTGAGACTCATACCTTTTTCCTAGAAACTGTTGCCAAGCTTCCAGTACATGCTGCTCAAATTGCCAGAGAGACTGCCAAAGACACTTTATTGGCTCCTGTTATAGGCTGGATTAAGAAGGGTTGGCCACTTCAAGATCTACCTCAACTCGCCCAACCTTTCAAATCCAGGCAAACTGAATTATCTGTATTAAGAGGATGTATTTTGTGGGGTAACAGGGTGGTTATTCCTGCAAAACTACAAAAGAGGTTTTGGAAATGTTACATGAGGGTCATCCGGGAATTGTCAGAATGAAGGGATTGGCCAGGAGTTATGTATGGTGGCCAGGTATTGACAAAATGGTTGAAAACTGGGTTGCATCCTGTCCCAACTGTCAGGTAGTCAGGCCTGCCCCACCTCTCGCCCCCACATAGGAATGGGAATGTCCTAGGGGCCCATGGTCCAGGATTCACATTGATTTTGCTGGCCCTACCAGAGGGCACACTTTCCTTATTATAGTTGATGCATATTCCAAATGGCTAGAGGTTATCCCTATGGCATCCACCACAACTGAAGCTGTCATCAAACAGCTTAAAAAGCTTTTTGTAACTCACGGGTTACCTGATCTGCTTGTTTCTGACAATGGCCCTCAATTTACATCCAACCTGTTTGAATCATATCTAGCACAACAGGGTATCAGACATGCCCTGTCAGCCCCTGGGCATCCTTGCTAATGGCTGGGCTGAATATATGGTACGATTTACCAAGGAAAAACTTCAGCAATTGGGTCCAGGGGATATCACTGAGAGAGTTGAAAAACTTCTCAGTGTTCAGCATATCACTCCCAACCCCTCAACTAATTTGTCCCCAGCTGATTGTTGATGGGTAGGAAACTCAGGTCTCCCCTTGATCGCCTTCATCCCACTTACGCAACGCACCACTAGGTTCAACTAGCAAAATTCGCACATTTACTGTGGGTGATTCTGTTTATGCTAAGAACCTTATGGGTGAACCATTATGGATTCCTGCTGAGATAACCCAAATCACAGGCCCCAAGTCTTACAGGGTACAAATGGAGGATGGTGTCCTCTGGAGCAGGCACATTGATCAGCTAAGATCCAGGTTACCTCAGGAGCATCGCTTTTGCTCCTCTCTGGTTCCCATACCTACTGCCTCTTCTAGGGGAAGGGAGGATCATGAGTGTAATGAACAAGCAAGAATCAACCCCATGTGTAACGAGCTAACATGACAAGAACCATCCCAAAACCTGTCACAATACCAACAACCATTTTCACAAATGGAAGATTGCACATCACTACCTGATTTAGGTGCTGACATTGGGTTGGAGATGGATTGGGAGGAAAGACCCAGTTGTAGTAACCAAACAGGTTCTACCATTACTGTAAGTCCTAGTAAGGAAATGTCAGCAGACACATTTCCTCCCTCATAAGGTGAGAACCTTAAAACATCTGAACCACGTAGGTCTCAACGCATACGTAAGAGCCCCACCTATTTAAAAGAATACATTAGATAGGCTGGGGTTTGAGTATGGACTGAACCTAGTGGGGAGGGGTGTTATGTATGCAGGTTTAAAGTCATTGGTTTAGTTTGAACTGTTCTTGTAAAATGTAAGAAATGATTGGTTTAAAAGTGTGGGAAAACCCTGCACTCTGATTGGCTGGCAACTGTGGCTGCTGGCTATAAGTAGCAGCCGCAGCCCAGCCAAAGCGGGTCCGTTCTGAGCTGTAGTCACTAATAAACAAAGAGCTTGAAGCACTCCATGTCTGTCTCTTCATGAAAACTTAACAGAAAGTATGAGTGTTTATCACAATAATTGTCAGTGTTTGGTATTTTAACTCCCATTACTCCAGTGGTAGGATTAAAAAAAATTTACTATCAGTTCTGTGGGCGTGGTTTGGTGGGCCTGACAGGGGAAGGATACTGCAAAATCCCCATTCCCTCCCTACTCCTGGGGAAAGGTTGTTGCAAAATGCCCATTCCCTCCCCACCCCACTAACCTGCTTTCCAGCTCCATTCTCCTGTGCAGGGCAACAAAAGAAGACCCAGCTAATCAGCTGGGACTCGGGAGGCAGAGAATAGATGGGACAGGGCCAGTCAGAGGTGGTATTTGCCAGTTCTCTGAACTACTCCAGAACTGGTCAGAACCTGCTAAATACCACCTCTGCACCAGTCACCTGAACAAAGAATGTCAATCAGGCAAGAAGCCCCTTTTATTCAAATATGTTATTACTATGTCTTGATGTATTTATTACTTGTGGTAAGTGTAGACGAATGTGGAAAGTCAAGAAATTTAACCTCTCCCCAAACTGTGCTGGACTATCTTGGTCCAACACGCAAAGTTCAGTTTCAGTCAGAATTGTCTTCAGCTATACACATAGAAACTTCCACGAGACCTTAAACCCGGTGCCATCATGTGGACATACCTCTCAACTAAAATTTCACATAAGAATACTTTTCACAACAGACCACCATTCTGTGCTCACAGATGACTGATGGCACAGCATGCTGTCTTATTTAGATCAATAGATAGATAGGTCTGTACTTAGAAGAATCTTCTTTTACCATGGTGTTCTTGTTTGCATTTATAAACTTATGTCCAGAAGAGGCATATTGTGTATTCTGTATATGAATTGCCCAAGCCCTGTAAACTTCCTCTAATATTTCCAGTAGCAAATGAAAGAGTTGTTTAAGATCCCTGCAAATGTTGAATGAGACTTCAAAGAGGTGCCAAACAAAGCAATAGAGTTGTTTTGTTTTAAAAAGTACAATGTGTGTGGTCATTGCTCTCCAAAGTGGTACTGAAGAGCGTTTTGTATGATGAGCCATCATTAAAGTAAGGCACTCAATCAAAGCTTTGCGTAGATTTACAGAAAAATGTAAAATGGGATGAAATTTTATCCATATGTTCTCCTAAAATTCTTGAAGGCTCAAGTGCAGGAATCTGCTATCATGCTTATCCTTTCCAAGACCTCCCTGCATGTACCTCCCATTGATACTAAATCTTTTGGTTTTGATCCAGGAGATTTGAAGAGAGTTTCTTTTCACGCTTGCTTCGATGTCAATAGAATATTGTCTGATGGTGACTAGAATGTGTGGGGACAGCTATTACAGCTTGCCCTCGGAAGTTGTGAGAGCGCCATCACTTGAGACCTTCAAGAAGAGATTGAACTGCCATTTGTCAGAAATGGTAGAGGGTCTCCCGCTTGGGCGGGGGGTTGGACTAGATGACCTATAAGGTCCCTTCCAACTCTGATTATCTGTTATCTGCTAGCCTACATAGCTTTAATCTCTTTTGAAACCAAGATGGGCTGGAAGCAGAGCGGGTATTCAGCAAATTCTGACCGGTTCTGGAGAACTGGTAGCGGAAATTTTGTGTAGTTCTGAGAACCAGCAGATACCACCTCTGACTGGAGATTTTACAGTATCCTTCCCCTGCCACATCCACCAAGCCACGCCCACAGAACTTGTAGTAAAAAATATTGAATCCTACCACTGGTTGGAAGACCATCATTTCATTTGGTGCTGTCCAACCCAAGAGCTTAATGTGCTATGTAAACAAAATACTTTTCATATATTTTAAGCATGCATTTCCTTGGACTTAGCTTGAGGTGATGACCCTGAGTTATAATTTTGTGTGAGAAGAATCTGTTTTTACTTTCAGTATTGATGCCATACCTTGTTTTTCAATATTCATGCCACCTATAACCCACTTTATTTCCAAATTTAAAAAAAATCTCACAAAGGTGCAGCACTTTCTACATATTTTTGTCTTTTCTAACTGTAAAATATTCTTGTTAAAGTGTGGCATAGAAGATAGTGCATATTATTTATATGACAACATAGATTTACAGTGCTGACAATTTTATTTTCAGTCTCATTTTTAATGATTCCTAGCAATGAATTCAACTGTTTTTTTAAACCCTTGCCACATTCTGGGTGAAATTTTATGCCAATAATTATCATTAATGTGACTGTGAACTTTGAGTTTTGTTACTGCTGTTCCACTATGCTACACTTTGTGTTTGCTTTTACTGCACTGACCCAATTATTTTGAAATTCATTCTTCCAATTGGAAAGGTTTTTAAAAATCTTTTGAAAATACACTACTTCACACGAAGGCTACTGGACTGCTCGTCTTTCTTTTTAGTGCATTTATGAGGTAAAGCCACAAATCTTCACTTCACCATACTCCACCCCTTCTTATATCCTCTCAATTTGCTTTTATAGATTGGGGTTAATTTTGCTACTGCTCAGCTCTCCAATACAAATTTTGATTTTAAAAAATCTTGTATTTTTATTAAAACAGTAGAAGTTTATTTAAGAAGACTTGACAATTGTTTATTTCTGAACAATTACTCAATTCTTTGGATTGCTCTGGAAATAATAATTCAGGCAGAGTGAAAGGACTGATGAATTTTATCTGCACTTTCTTTATCATTCTTCATCATGTTACTGAAATCCTTGTTGCTCAGCCATTTAAAAAGTATGTTGTTCTATAACTGTAATAAAAATTTCATTCAATGCTGCAAATTCAAAGGTTTCTTACTTCAAATGTAGTTAACAATTTTATTTAATATCATGATTTGTAAAATTTAGTGAAATTTAAATGATTTAAAAAAACAACTACAAAATATATAAAGTAACTTCATATGACATTGTGATGCTATAGAGCAGAAGTGTCAAACTCACGGACCTGCAGGCTGGATGCGTCACCCACACCCCTGGTTTAGCAAAGGGGGAAAAAGTCATGATACATCACATGATGACGCCGTGATGACATGAGTTTGCCACCCCAGTTATAGAGCAAGAGATTTTTTAAAAATCAGAAACAATAGAAAAGTATTTTTTTCTCCATTAAGTGTGAACAAAATGTCCTGTTTTTATCCTTTGAAGCAGCTCCAAGGCCTTTTGTTGACAATAAAGTAATTAAGAGTCACCCCTCTTGACCTGTCCTTGCTATGAAAGGGCACTTTGAGACATGGGTTCTGAATTTTCACATTAGCTTATCTATAACCTAAAAGATGACAACTCCTGCATCTGTCAGTTCCAGATGTTTCTTTCCCAGCAATTCTTGGTGGAACAAGCAACTTTGGCATGCATAAGTTCTCAAGGTCCCCTGACTCATGCTAAGGAACCTGTATCTGTGACATTTTTCTCCTGTACATGTATATGTATGAACACATGCATAATACAATTATAATGCACTTACCTACACTTTGTAACACATCTTTTTAGTCATGAAACAAGATGTTCCTCATACTATTGTGAAGAATATTCTATTGCAGTGCCTGATAAACTTTTAACAGATCCAAGCGGATCTACAAAGCAATACTGTACAGTAATATTCTTCCAGATCATGATTAATCCATATGGATCATGGCAGTTGATTACTTCTTTAAGTAACACACGTAGTCAGAGGATGATGAAAGTTGTAGTCCAACACATCTGAAGAGCACAGTGGTAGATTGCTCCCAACAGTGGA